>JAOWAZ010471986.1:0-10996 GCA_028565935.1 Goniobranchus fidelis
AGAGAGAGAGGATGAGGGAGGAGAGGGAGAGAGAGAGAGACAGAGAGAGAGAGAGAGGATGAGGGAGGAGAGGGAGAGAGAGAGAGACAGAGAGAGAGAGAGAGAGAGAGAGAGAGACACAGACAGAGAGAGAGAGACAGAGAGAGAGAGAGTGAGAGAGAGACAAACAGACAGACAGACAGACCAAGAATCCTTATATGTTTGTGTGCATTAAAATATAAGACAGTATTTGCATTCAAAATGTAAGAAACAGAACAAACAAACAAAAGTAACATGGTGTCATTTCACAAGAAACAGACCACAAAATCTTTCCTTGGATATACATATTTGACTTATTTGACCATTACTGAGCACACAAGCAGCAGAATCATAAGGCCATTGTTTACCTTCACAAGGTGAATCATGGGTAAGAATGATATGCACCAGGTGTGCTGTAAAGACGAGTTGGAGGGCATTCTTGTCATTGAGGCCACCAGACGGCAGTGAGGAGATGTGAGAGCGCTGTTGTTCAGCATGCAAAGCAGGCAGGGTCATGGTCAGCACCACCAGGTAGTGGAACAGATCCAAGTCCAACAGACACACTGGCGACTTGTTCCTCTTCTCCAACTCAGCTGGTATTAAAGCTTGGAGGAATTGATTGGTGACAAAAGTTGTAAGACAAAATACTTTGATGAAGTAAAGAAATTCAAGGAGTAGGTAAAGGGAAAATGCTGGACATACTTGATTAACATGAATTTCATAAATAAAGGTTCATCACTTTTTTTTTTTTATTTGGTTTCATTATCAATTAACCTTCAACTTCTGATCACATTCTGCCGTTCTTGGTTAAGTTGATACCAGCTATCATATGAAGGGTGTCTCCCCAAAAAACGTGCGGGCAAGTATGGGGAGTTGCATATGTAAAAAATGGGTTCCAGCTGATGGAAAAATTTCTCCTGAATCACACTTTATTTCATCAATGGGTCCAGCAAAGCGGAAGATGCACCTAAAATAGTAAGGCATGGTAAAACATGACATTGCCAATGCAGAGCAGCCAACAGGAGATAAGTTACAGAAAAAGGCTACATCATTTTGACATTTAGTTGTGGTTGTTGTTGTGGTGTTAAGCTATCAATACTTTAGGGAGAGGGATTGATTTTCATTTGTTACTTTGTCATCATTGCTGTTGTTGTTGACATAAGGTTTAATTGAATTTTCTGAAAAGTCTAATTTCACAGCCTTGTTGATCTTCCCACATCCCATGACCAGCATGGCGTGAAAACTGATCATTGAATCAACCATACTTCACTGAAATTGATATCACTTTGGCTTGCATTTACCAATTTGACTAGGGAAGAGTGCAATCGACTTGTTATAAAATTCTCCATAAGAAACTGTCAAAGTTGTTTTTTTTCTTATGTCTCCACAAGAAACTTTTTTTTATTACAAAGTGTGATGGGTCATGCCTGTTTGTACATTTTTTGGAGGATTATTCCTACATGATAATGCTATTATAGAGTCTTGGAGAGTTTATGTAGCACACACTTTTATAAAGCAGTGCTCTATAATTGTTGTGCTCTTGTGTCCCTACTACAGCAAAATCCCCTCCTCTCTGAAAGGTAAAAGAGAGCTTGACAGAGTATATGAGACAGGTGAGAGAAGAATCTCTCACCCAACACAAAAACATGGGGAGATGTGACAATAGGCCCATTCTACATCCTCTGTGGTGAGGAAAAAGTACTGACATGGGCAATATGTGCAATGTGCAATGTGACATCAGAGAAGACATTGAGTTTGCCTACCAGACAAGAGCCGGATACAGTGTTGCTTGATAGTGTCTGGATTCATGACCTGGCTTGTGACAGCAGCAAACCTGACCAAAGCACCCAGCAAGGCATTCTGACGTTTGGGGATTGACTCAAACACTGAAAGATTCTCTCTTTCCAACTCTTGCTCTATGAGTATAATAGAAAAATGCAAAATAAAATTATATGACATTAGAATGCAAAGACAGCAGAATGTCTTACAAATATGACCATAAAATAAATTTAGTTTGAAACAGGGTGTCAAGTATGATTGCTCAATAAGTCAACAAGATGCTCAGAAATCAGAAAAAAATTGTATTTTTACTTTAATACAAGGTAAAGCTTCATAAGCGTTTTAAAAGGTATCAAAATGAACTGATTGACATACATCTTTTTGTAGATACAAACTATGAAAAAAAGTCAATTTGCATTAAATATTTGCAGAAAATGAGATCTTCAACTGCCACATCAATTCAAACATAAGCTAGATATCTTTTAGGAACTCACAGTAAAGATATATACTAATTCATGACCTTTGAAATTCAGACGCATATGATTGAAAATAATTGTGTCATCCCAGCTAGTTTTAAGCAGAAGTGCTAATGTGTGTAAAACTTCGAAAATACAAGTAAGCTGTGTCTATCTTAAGAATGGCACATTGAACTACATTCTTAGAGATATCTAGGCATTTGACGAAATCAATGACATTTTGTACCAACATCTTAAAGCGCTTTGAAAAAATTAATGTCAAAGATTAAGTTTCAGAGCCAAGCCACGTAAGGGTTCATTCCTTACCATGTCTTTCACAAGAATTTAAGATATGTCAGACAGGAGAACAGTTGTATTCAGAGTCAACCTGTAACTGAAACTGGGCAAAGAGGCCAGTTTTATATGAAAAAAACAAAAACCAAAAACAAAAAAATTCCTGAAAATTAGTACACGCTCAGAGGATGAATCATTTTTTTAAAATAAGAAGAAAAAAAGCAGGATAATTTTAATCATTCATGAGAAAAGGCAGTTGAATTTGGGAATTAAGGGAAAATCGGCAATTATCACTTCAATCGACAAGACAGCGACCTGTTGGATGGCAATTCAAATGTCTTAATACATACATATTTAACTTAATTTACCCATAGCCAAAATGGTGAAGGCACATGTGTTCCATGCCATGATAGGTACTCTTGGATTTTCATCATCTGGGTCAACGCCAAGTCCAAACTAGAACAAAAATCATGAACAATGAATACTTTTAATGGGATACAAATTTTCACTAGCATTATGGCATCTTGAAGTTCTCTTTCCAAATATAACATTTTGCAAGTGTATGAAAAGTATGAAGTATTTCTCTGATGATTTAATGAGATAATAGTATAGTTCCTACTCAGATGAACAAGTGACAAGAAAATTGTGTAATTTCATGCTTTGTATTATGTATACTTTCTGTTTTCATCCATTCCTGTATTGTCTCCACTTTCTTTTCATATTCAATTACAACTTATAGCTTTTCAAATATTGATGATCCAGTCACTTGCACATTCAGACATAAAATACACACATAATCACAAACACATGATTGCAACTGTACCATCCTAAGACATCAATGATTGACACAACATTAACAGATGACTATCTTGAATATGATCAAAGGTATATACTAAGTAAACCATAAAAATTATTGCTTCCATAGATCTAAAGGACAGTTTTTGGTTAACATGAAAAATTCCCTTTCAATATTTCTTTCTTAACTTAATCTTTACCAGAAAATACTTACTGAGTAAACATCCCTTGCAAATTTCTTTATCATTTCCCTCATGCCTTCTGAGAAGCAGCCACTGAAATAAATATAAAATATAATTCTAAAAATGATTATGTCAAATTAGCTACCATTGCTACAATAACTCCCTTTATTGAAGAAGAGACAACTTGAGGCAAATGCCATTATGTATGACTTGACTGATTGATTGGAACAAAACCCACTACATCTTATGGGGATGATTTCAGAGCTCTTGAGAAAGAGAAAGCAGGAAAATGAGATGATAGAAAAGGAAACAGTTTGCCTTAGTAAAGATAAAAGTAATGAACACACAAACAAAAAAATACCCCTCTATTCATCCCTGAGGGTAAATTTGTCTTTTGGCTTTTAATGGAAAACTGCATCAGGCTGTAAATACAGCGCCGCGAAATAGAGGCAATTTATTCGAATAACCTTGCCCAGTGGATAAATCCCAATGCCCAAACCGGGATTCGATCCTGTGACCTTTTGGTTGCAACACCAACTCCCTACCGCTGAGCCACTGTGACCACAATGATGATGAAAAGGGTGATATCTTAATTATTTTGACAAGAGGCATGGATAGCTGGCAATAAGCTTTTGCTATCTTCTCCCTTACAACAAAAGCTCTATTGTAGCCCCACTGGGGCTTCATATGCAAACAATATTGGCAAATATGTTATTCGTAATGCATCAATTCCTCATGGAGAAGCAACTTTTTTAGAGTATCATTATGACAGTATATTGTTATGAGAGTATCTGTTGAAATTAAAATCTTTCTGATAGACAGTACTATAATCGTCGACTTTTCATAATATTGTAAATACACCAAGCATATCCATAACATGAAAAATTATATAAATATATATTCTGATACAAGTGTTCCACATAAAACGCAACCCATGGAGCCTTAACAGCCCATTCAATAGGCTGGAATGAATACCAAAATATCATTATTAGTTTTCGCATCATGTTGTACATCTGTTTGTAGTTATCCCTGAAATTTCTGTGCAATTTGATACTTATACAGACAAGTTTTTGTCTGTTTTTCCTTCAGGTCTCTCTGTCGGGTAAAATTATTTAAATAATTCAATTTTCATAAAAAATTTCAATCTAAACTAAATTATTCAGCTTTACCTTGTGATCTAGATTAAGACTCTAAATTTAGATAGATCTAGTCTAGATTAGTTCTAAACCTAGAATCTCGATCAACTGAAACTATTGTTCTGCTTTTCTTACTTGCAT
This sequence comes from Goniobranchus fidelis, assembly GCA_028565935.1. Lineage (NCBI taxonomy): Eukaryota > Metazoa > Mollusca > Gastropoda > Nudibranchia > Chromodorididae > Goniobranchus > Goniobranchus fidelis. The sequence continues at coordinate 4,801 of JAOWAZ010471986.1, forward strand.
CACTTAGGTCTAAATAAAATTAGTGCTGTGGTCATGTTATCATCATATTCCCCTTACTTAATCATTAAGAATATTTAGCCATATATTTGAGGAATGTATAGGTAGGTTTGTTTTACTTTTGTTTTTTTGTTTTTTGTTGTTGTTGTTTTGTTTTTTTGGGGGGGAGGTTGTTAATAGAACACCTGAAAACATATTACTGCACTTTCATATTCAACACAAAGGCCTTAACACAATATTGTGTAGATGTGCAGCTGTAAATGAAATGAACGCTAAAAAATGGGTCCCATGGTTTACATTTTATGCGGAATACGATGTGTAACTAAATATAAAGAAGTTCCCTTTAAGACAACTGAACTTGACGAATGCCAGTGTCATGTCCATTTCTGTATCATTAGGCCGATTACTGACAAGGTGCCGGTTTATTGTTACTCCACTAATTGCAGATTTGATGAAGAAAGGATAGTCTGTAATATGCATAACAATATGAGTGGCATCAGTGGAGTTAAGTCTATTTCTTTTTAATCTCATATAACACAGCCAGACAACTATGCCATTGAAGCCAGTATACATGTAAATGACTTTATTATTTTATTATTTTAGAGTTATAATGGTGTTTACCTGGCATCATCATAGACATATTCCCATAAAAGCTGGAAGTTCTTTGCCACACTTTCGGCCATCATTCGTGAGATAGTCGAGATAGGACATGGTTGAAAAAGCAACAACTCATCTGCAATTTCCATGGGGAAATCAGTCATGAATCATTATTGAAAATTACGTACCTGTATTCTGAAAATCTGAAAACTATCTGTAAGTTACACATGATTGTTTCTTGCTTCCTTTACTGGATTGTTTTGGTTCACTCTATAAAACATTAACAAGTATTAAGACAATGATAAATTCCTTTGAGAACATCTATACATATAACGCAACACTTATTTCTTATTCCAGTAGTTCATTTTATCACAGGCATAGTTGTTATACCTTTAGGCATGGGTGGGTTGAGAAAATAAATATAAAGACCCACTAGCTATAGTGCCACAATCCGAACAACCAATAAAGTACATGATATATTACAATCAAAATGAATGTTAAATGTGCAAAAGGTGCTCTAAGAAATATGCAAGAGATATTTTAAAATCAGAATTGTTAAATGGACAATCCTTAGATTCCCTGACTGAAAAGTACTTATATGAAAATGAGCAATTCAAATACCTTTGGACTCCTTGTCTTCAGCCTCTTTAATGCTGTTGACCACAGTTTTCTGAATACCATCAAGCCAGTCATCAAAGGTCAATTCTGGTGATCTTTTATCCCTGAAGATTCCAAAAATATACAATTTAGCAATCAGGGTTTGCAATCAGGGTTCAGATAAATGAAAATTTCGTTAAAAAAAAACAAAACAAATCAAAAACAAAGATCAGAATCTACAAGATTTATAGGGTTAAAAATTCCCCATTGGGAAATCTCAATGAAGGTAAACATAATACAAACTGCAGCTAGCTGGTCATAAATCTTGATAAAAGGGAGAGAGCAGTGAGAAGAATTTCATTTCATAAAAATGATACACAGCTGCCTAAACTATGATATACCCATGGAGTCATTGGACTAAAATCAAAGGAATATGAGACCCAAATACACAATGATGACACTGATATTAGTATTGATGATTAAACTAAGTTTCAGACAGGATTCATCTGTTAATCTTCATATTTAATCAAGCTTTTTCATCAATATAGAACAACAAAATGACCCCCCATTCATACAAGAAACATCAACAAACATTTTAAACAAAACAAACAAGAAAAAACCCAACATGAAAAGAAAACCATGAAATTAAAATTCTACTCCTCTTGAACATTTACCCCCTTAAGACTTTTCTTCCTTCTGTGACAAATTTTAAGATCAGCTAAAAAAAAACCCAGCACTGGTGAGGAAAGACTTACGCTTCATTGATTAGAAGGTGAATGGGAGGTACAATAGGGATGACAGTGTTGCTTAACCCCTCACACAGTGGACAGAGGTATTCCATGTGTTCAATATCATAGCTGGAACTGTGTCGAAACCTGAGAGGTCGCCTTCTCTCCTTGTTGACAATATTCGTGAAAAATCTAGAGAGGACAGACACACAAAAACAAAAGAGAATTTTGAATGGAAAAAATGTTCCTTATGTCCTTATATCAGAGCTGCCAACCCCACTCCATACAAAAGTGTAAGATCAGTGAAGAAAAAGTGTACAATCAGATGAAAAAGTGTACAATCCTAATGGATGCATGTAACATGTAAAATTCGGGAGTATTCCATATGTTGGTGCCACTCAAATACACTTTTTTGGCATAAGGTTGGCAGCTCTGCTTACATGTTCAAGCTTGAAAACAGTTTTAACAGAACTCCTTGAGGCTAAGATACAACACTCCTTGTCTGCTTCATGCCCACAGCCTCAGACAGAAGGCGAGACACATATGTGTTCATGGTAACGAGAATACAGAATCATGAAGTTCACAATTTACTTTAACTTTCTACTTTGCAGTGCTTAGAATTTGTGAGCTCAGCAAGTAGCAAATCACCAGAAAACAATGACTTATCTTCAAAGCCACTGATCCAGATTATGAGTAAATAGATAATTTGACAGGTATAGACAGAATATATGAACAACCATATGTATGCAAATATCTCCTCTCCTTGGTTTAACAAAGTTATACGCAACATATTTTAAAACAATAGAAGAGTAAACGAAGGGGAAAGAAGTATCAAAGGATTCCTTTGACATACCTTTATAGAAAACACAACGATAAGAAAGAAAAGACATTTACTTCTCCCCAAATGCAGGATATGAGTGAATGAAGAGCAGACAAACCTTCCCAGCAGTGCTAATTTTTCAAGGTTTTTGTCTGTCTTCAATCTCTTACATTTTATATCCAAGTAATTTTTTGAGAATTCTGTCACATTTACAATGATTCCAAAGCACTGTTGCACATTAAAATTGTACTTCTCCTTTTCGACTAACTGCAGATTGATATCAAGTTTAAGTTTTGTCCACAGCTATGTTGAAAAACAATAGGTAACCACCAATTGTGGTGGCCTTTTCCTTAAACCTCATTAGGGACATTTAATATCAAAAGCTTTAAAAAAAAAAGAGACACAAATAAAATTCCACCTAGTCTTCCACAAGTCTCAGTGTTTGATTAAGTTCAAATAATCTAAAACCAACAGTATCACAGTTAGAAGGAAAATGAAGTTGATCACACCTGTGACAGAGAACATGTTATACCAAATCAAAAATCAAAGATAAAATTATGAATTTCATAATTGTAATCAATAATTCCTCATATCAATTTTTACTTCCAAAATTCTGTTGATTGCCCAAAATTCTTATCCAAACAGGATAGTTGATGACGCACATATTGTTAAGTGATAGTCAAAGTTTGTTTTCGTATTAATGTTCATACTTTCCATTCATATGCCAATTTAGTTGAATGTATTTTTGTTTACAATTGCTCTTCTCTTTAGTTTCATTCAAATCTTTTACAACTGATGTTCAGGAGGAGAGAGGAATTTGAAGATAGCAGCACTGATTTGTCATATCTATAGTTAAAAATGTATTCTCACCCTTGCCAGCACTCATGGTGCATGATGTGACCACAGGAACTTGTATGTGTTCCATTGTTCAGATCTGCGGCAGTGAAAAGGGGATCAAAGTCCTCAGATCTAGATCGAGATGTCTGACGGTGTTGACACAAAACACTTGATCTAGAGATAAATTGAATCAAAACTTTTTTCAAGAGAGAAAAAGTTTACCGTTCATTATGTTGAGAATAGGAATGGTTTTATAATCTACTAAAAGAATAAATGTAATTTGTAGTGCTTGATAACTAATTGTTAACATGAAATAAGAACATTAAAGTAAGAAACTTTGAAAAAGGTACAAGCATGGTGAGAGAAGGAATATCATGATTCCCTCTGAAATGTTAAGCTTTTCAATAAAGAAAGCTCTCAAAATACCACATGGATTTTCAAAAAAACATAATTGTTACAGTCATTTGCAATCCATAAAAATAATAAAGCTATCTGATTTAGGTTTCTCAACGCAAGCAAATATAAGGAAAAGACAGAAGCACCTGTATAAATCACATAATAATCAATAAAAGAGATAGCTAAAAAGTGGCTTGAAGAATTTTGTCTCAACAAACTGAATACATGAAACTTACTGTTGGACAAAAGCTGCCAGAACCATTGCGCGGCCAGAATGGGAAACCTTCTGCTCTTCTTGACACAATATGCAAGTCACCTGAGAAGGCTCACTGGTTCGAACCACACTCTGAGCTGGGCCCAAAGCCACCAATGTATTACAAGATGCTGAACTGTCTGATTCATCAGCCAGTGCAGATGTGGCACTATTCTATAATTTTAAAAAAATAAAGAAAAAGAAAAGAAAAATAAGAAAGAGAAAAAGTAAAAAAAGGGGGAGAGAGGTAATTTTCTTGTTCTAACAGTGAAGTTGGAAATTCAATGAAGGAAAAATGTTATATCAGTTATCTCCACATAAATTATGTTAGCTTCCCTTTATAGATTTTACTTAAGTAAGACAAATTTCGAGTATACTCTACCAGTGTCAAGTTATAATTCTTGAATAGAAAGAATGTTTACCTCAGTGCTTGTATTTTCAAAAAGCTCAGCATTTTCTGCGATAAAGTCCTTCTGCATCTTGGCCATCTGAGCCATTATTTTAGCACGTCTTTTTGATGCTATCTGGGCTCGTTTCTTCCTGTCAGCATCAGATCGGCGGTTTGTGCATTTTGCTATGCTGTCAACATGCTCCTTGGCCACTGGCTCATCCGCACTTTCTAGGATTTCAGCATATTTCTAAAATGGAAAAAAAAAAAACAAATGTGCCACCTGAGAATCACTACCAAACCAATTTTTTACAAACTTTTCTAGAATGAGAATCCTTACAGTACAACCATATGGCCGATGCAATCCACCTTTAGCAATTATTTATTCTTTTTTTTTAATCTTGAATTTTAATCACAGCAGAGAGAGCAACAACAACGAAAACAGTAACGTTAATCAAACAATGCTTGATCTAATAATGTATTTTAATGACAAAGATTGAAAATTCAGCCCCATCCAAACATTTTGGATACATTAACTGATATATTGTCATCCAAGACCACTAAAAAAAATCAGAAACAAAAAGTTGTAGGAGGAGAAAATTTACTCTCAGTATCCATGCCAAGAGATCCTTGGATTCCTGTGTGCTAATGTTGGGACTGTGAACGAGTGCTTGCAATAGAGTCAGAATGCTTTCATCTGTATCACACACACACACAAAAGGAGAAAGAAAAACCCAACAGAATTACTTGTTAGAAAGATATTGTAAAAAAAACTTCAGGTAAATAAAGTTTTCACTGCCAGGAAATAACATGTCAAGATTATTCATAGTGATGTAAAACCAGTCATAGAAACATTTTTTTACACGATGATCAGACAGTACGAATTGTGAAGTAAAGGATTGAGTGGCTAAAATAAGAGGTTGGTGGCTCCAGTCTGACATGGAGTCTTTTGGGAAGAATCTTCACTTGATTGTTTTCACTGTATGCTTGGGTGAAATGGGGGAAAGCTCTGATGGTGAGTGAAATCTTAAAACTAAAATCTACTTCCTGAAACTGTAAGTTAATAACTGAATCATTCACGGCTGTCACCTCAATCCCAAAGCTATTGGTTTGTGTCTGAGTCTCATCATAAGTCTCTTCATATCACTCTGTGGCAGCATTCCAAGGTTATTGGTTTGTGCCTGAGTCTCATCATATCACTCTGTGGCAACATCCCAAAGTTATTGGTTTGTGCCTGAGTCTCTTCATATCACTCTGTGGCAACATCCCAAAGTTATTGGTTTGTGCCTGGGTCTCTTCATATCACTCTGTGGTAGCATCCCAAAGTTATTGGTTTGTGCCTGAGTCTCATATCACTCTGTGGCAGCATCCCAAAGTTACTGGTTTGTGCCTGAGTCTCATCATATTACTCTGTGGCAGCATCCCAAAGTTATTGGTTTGTGCCTGAGTCTCATCATAGTACTCTGTGGCAGCATCCCAAAGTTATTGGTTTGTGCCTGGGTCTCATCATATTACTCTGTGGCAGCATCCCAAAGTTATTGGTTTGTGCCTGGGTCTCTTCATATTACTCTGTGGCAGCATCC
>JAOWAZ010473097.1:0-10986 GCA_028565935.1 Goniobranchus fidelis
TTACGGCTGACGCTCGGTTTTCGGTTAAAAGCCAAAAGACAAATTTCCCTTCGGGGATCAATAGAGTGGTAATTTTTTTTTTTTTTTTTTTTTTTTTTAATTAGCATAAACCATAATTGGAAGACTTTCTGACAGTTGAAGTTTGATGCTCTATGAATCATCTTTTAATGAGATTTCTTACAGACTTCAGTGTGCTGAAAATTTCTTTGGACTTCTGAGGAGTTTCAACATGAACTGAGGATATGCTTTTCTGTGGTATAAGAAATGAGTGAACATTTTTTTCTTACAATTCTGTTCATGAAAATTAGTGACAAATTCTTCTCTAGACTTTTTATATTGGCTGTTTCACACCTTACTTTGTATGAATTACTGGTAGATATTAATTAATTTAGTTCCTTTTTTTTTTTTGTTAAACTCTGAATATTGAAACAAATGTAGAATGATGATTGAATTTTGTGAAATAAGATTATTTCTTAGAATGCCTTAGTTGGGCCGATTTGGAGATTTGTTATTGCTTACCTTTGTTTTTAGGGTCTATGTCTTTTGGACAATCCAACTTTTCTTTGCTCTGTCACCTCCTTTTTTGAAAATGTGTGTAATGTTTCTTCTTTTTTTTTTGCAAGAGATTATATAGATGACTCTTGGCTTTTCCTCATCCATAGGTACCGCCCTGCCACAGAACGAGAAGAAAACACTGCCAATAGTCCCAAGAAAACCAAAGCAGAATCAAAGTCAGTGAAGACTTCTAAAAAGAAAGGTATGGTCTATCCTGCTCTGAAGCTAATATAAATTGTCAGACTAAAGATGCCTATGTGATCAGGGTAACATTTTTCATCCTTTTTTGGTAGATGAAATTCAAGAAGTAATCATCAAGTAAAAGAAAATATTCAGTGAACTTTAATTTTCCTGCATTATCTTCTCTAGCACTAAAAATGAAAGTGGATTCTAAAAAGCAACCCTAAAAATAACCTCTCTGGTTTCATGGTAACCGAAAAAGCAACATTTCAAAATTCAAAGGTGTCTTTGGAACCATCACATTCTTGCTTTGGGATGAAAAACTTAATTTCAAAAGCTGTAGACATCAGATTACGCTTGGTGCGCCTTAACTTCTCCAGTAAGTGAATGCAACTGTCTTTTACCATTTTGTTTTCAGACTCGCGTGTCAGTAGCCCGGTGTCTCAGCCCATCCTTCACAGTTTCCTCACAGACAAGCTTCCTCCATCTGTTACCGTACAGGATGCATCATTAGACACCATTGCCCTGTTGCGTGTCATCCATGCTCTCAATAGACACTGGTCAGCCATGTATGATGTAAGTGGGACAATCTTTGGATTCTTTAATGTGCCTCCAAATTCACAGTTATATAGGATAAAATTGGACAGCCTTATTTAAGTTACTAATAGTTGTAGATTTGTTTTAGACTTATGTAATGTGATACCTCAGTTGTATCGAAAAGAAAAAAAAATTGTGGTTTCTAAACATTATAAAGCTCACACTATTGCTTACAGACAGGGCAGTGTGCTAACCTGAATACTCAACATACACTTTCAACAATCCGCTTTTTAAGCTAAACATACATAAGACTAAGGCAGATTTTTAAAGTCTGTTGCATTGAACTGGACAGTGCGCAAATTATGTTTGAATGCATCAACCATAGTATGAAAAAGGGAATGGTTGTGAAATGTGCTCATGAAGGACTGGACGTTTGAGATGGAAAGCATATTTTGTGATAAACTGATAACGTGGCCTTACCAATGCAATACATTTCACACTCGAATGAAGCTGAATTTTAAATTTGGTTGTTGAAGGTGCCTTAATTTCTGAGCCAGATCCGACCACAGTCAGTAAATTTTTTTTTAGCACATAGGCGATTGCCTATTTTGCTATTTTGTTTTATTATTAAGTCACATTTCAAACCAATGAATATCATGAAACACATCCTGTTACTGTTGCTGAGACCAGAATAAAAAAAAAGTTGCCTAGCTTTTACTGAAATTCTTATAACATTTTTGCCTCAATAAAATTCAACTCAATTCAACCCCAAAGTGTGATCACTCAACTGGTTTTGGTTTTTGCGGTTTTAATAATTTTTTTTGCTTCATTCTTCTTTCGAACCTGAGATCGTTAAGTGATCTAAAATAAGCATGTACAGTGGTCTCTGCTTAACATCCACATCCTCGGGAGACGGAGAAATGTGGATGTTAACCGGATGTGGATGTAATACACGAGGGAAAGGGAGCGGCCTATTTACCCATAGCATTTTAGGTAGCTTAGAATAGAATGCAAAATTCGAAAGAAAAGGAATGGCCAATGTCATTGTGAGCTGTGAGCAGTTTAAGCACTGTTTAGCTTACTTGTCTATCCTTGTCCGGGCCAATAAAATTTGGTTAAGACGATTGAAAATGTAACATTGCTACATTCAGTGGGTGGGCAAGGCAACACAGGATGGTATCAAAATTTTGCCTTCTTTTGATTGGATGACGAACTGATGCCATCTCTTCACACTGGCCAGTGCTGGTAAACTTAGTGGCTAATTAATCATTGACCAGATTGTTAGCACCATGCCTTCCCCATATTTGGCATGTCTGTTAAGAGCTACGCTTATCAATGGGTGGGGGGGGGGTGTCATCGCTTACCTGTTGTCTGTATGTGGTATTGTGGTGTTGGATGGCGACAAGCGTTTTCTTTTGCTGTGGACAGGCATGCTGAAATGTAGGCTCTACAGGCTGACGATCCTTTTTTGTTTATTTCGTCGTTTAGGAGGGAAAATATAATTCATCTTTCTCCCAAAATATGGATGTTAGACGAAGTGATGTGGAAAATGTGGATGTTACATGAAGTGATGTGGAAAATGTGGATGTTAGATGAAGTGTTGTGGAAAATGTGGATGTTACACGAAGTGATGTGGAATATGTGGATGTTAGACAAAGTGATGTGGATGTTAGACGAAGTGATGTGGAAAATGTGGATGTTAGACGAAGTGATGTGGAAAATGTGGATGTTACACGAAGTGATGATGAAAATGTGGATGTTAGACGAAGTGATATGGCAAATGTGGATGTTAGATGAAGTGATGTGGAACATGCGGATGTTACATAAAGTGATGTGGAAAATGTGGATGTTACACGAAGTGATGGGGAAAATGTGGATGTTGGATGTGGAAAATGTGGATGTTACACGAAGTGATGGGCAAAATGTGGATGTTGGATGAAGTGATGTGGAAAATGTGGATGTTAGACGAAGTGATGGGCAAAATGTGGATGTCGGATGAAGTGATGTGGAAAATGTGGATGTTAGACGAAGTGATGTGGCAAATGTGGATGTTACACGAAGTGATGTGGAAAATGTGGATGTTACACGAAGTGATGGGCAAAATGTTGATGTTGGATGAAGTGATGTGGAAAATGTGGATGTTAGATGTGGAAAATGTGGATGTTACACGAAGTGATGGGCAACATGTGGATGTTAAACGAAGTGATGTGGCAAATGTGGATGTTAGACGAAGTGATGTGGCAAATGTGGATGTTATACAAAGTGATGTGGAACATGCGGATGTTACACGAAGTGATGTGGAAAATGTGGATGGTACACGAAGTGATGGGGAAAATGTGGATGTCAGAGGAAGTGATGTAGAAAATGTGGATATTAGTCGAAGTGATGTGGAAAATGTGGATGTTAGACGAAGGGATGTGGAAAATGTGGATGTTAGAAGAAGTGATGTGGAAGATGTGGATGTTAGACGAAGTAATGTGGAAGATGTGAATGTTAGACGAAGTGATGTGGAACATGCGCATGTAGACGAAGTGATGTGGAAAATGTGGATGTTAGACGAAGTGATCTGGAAAATGTGGATGTTAGACGAAATGATGTGGGAAATGTGGATGTTAGACGAAGTGATGTGGAAAATGTGGATGTTAGACGAAGTGATGTGGAAAAAGTGGATGTTAAAGGGGTATTTTTTAAAGAAAAAATTCCGTAACCTGGAGAATTGTGGATGGTAGGCGGATGTTGATGTAAGGCAGGTGGATGTAAAGCGGGAGACCAGTGTATTTCACAAGTGACATTCGTGATCTGTATCAATACTTGTATGTTCGGGCTCTCAATTGTGGTATCAAAGTATGCATCTCGGCAATGAGATGTGAGAAAACACTATATCTTCTCTGCCAATTCTCTGCCACAAAATTAGGCAGTCATTTCTTTAAAAGATACCTTGTCGCTGTTTAGTCCTTGGGAAAGGCTATTTCCACAAGTTTCCTCACCCTACTCAAGTGTTATTGAGTACTTGACCATACTCGACTATAGGCAGAGGATCTTGTTACTTTGCCCAAGCAAGTGCACTGTAAAACTGTTGCTATACTCCACATGGAGTTGAGAAAGTATTTGGTTGAAAGTGCCTGTCAGGGAATACTTGTACAGATTTTTGAGCACTTTTAATGGATTTAGCACTATATACAGAGGCTCCTACCCTTTCCACTTTTCGCGGATCATCCTGCAAAATGATTATTTATTCGCGATTCGCGCTCATGGCCAATATTCTGCATTTTAACCTTGTACAATCAATGGAAATATACACAAGTCATTGGCCTTCTGTGTGCTCTTGAGTGGTCATGTTGGTCAACTGCAGAAGTTTAGGTTAATGCTTGGTAACTCTTGTGTCCTCTTGGGATCAAAGCTGAACAACTGTGGGTCACTCACTACTTTGTCTCTTCTTTCAAATCAGACTAGCCTTACCTTCTCTGTCTCGTAGCTTATCTCTCGGTTTCATTGTTGATCCTATGAGTCATTGACCGCGTTGTGCATTTGATAGCCTTCATTTGTGATTTCTTTTCATAGGCATTAAGGCTACCAGTGTTACTTTTGTAAACATCAATCATGCTTCCTCCTCATAAGAAATTACTTTTGGATCGAAAATTCAGACCTTACTAGATCTTGATCTAGACTAAAGATCTCGATTAGAATCTATATCTAGATAGACTAGATTTAGGCTTAGAATACATCTAAGGCGTGTAGATCTAAATTAGTCAAAAATGGAATGGTATGTTGATTCCGCTTTTTTGCTTCAGATTTCTTTTTGCTTCAGGTTCTGCTTTTTCAGTCTTATGATTCCTCTTATAGGGTGTTGGGTTTAGGAGCCTCTGTGTGTGTGTATATATATAAAAGCTCACATGTTTTGGCAAATGTAGGCAACCCAAGGATCGAGATATCACCTGAAATCAATGCAATTTGTCACTTTATATCAAGCAAAGAGAAGGCATTTAAGAAGTAAAAGTAGACATATAGATTTATTGGTAATCCATTCTATGTTTGTGGTACATACCCTTAATAGTCACGTCCTTTTTATTACCTTTTGATGTCTTTGTGAATTTAACAAAAAAAAGATTCTTGGCTTTCCAGATTTCCTTTGTACCGTCCCCTGTCCTGTCCATATCAGACTTCATTAGTAGTAAACTCACTGCCAAGACCAACAGACAGCTGCAAGATCCTCTCATTATTATGACGGGTAACTTACCTAGATGGCTGCCAGAGATTGGACAAGCAGCGTAAGTGTAAAGGGCTCTTAGTTTTGCCTTAATATCATCTTAGTAAGAAAAAAAGGAGAAGTAATTTTATCTGAATGGTCTTTATCCAAATAATGCTGTTTGTTTTTCTATGCTCACTGTAATTGACTCTTTAGTTGTAACCAAAATATAGCTTAGGACTTATGAGAGAGATACTTTTTACGGCTTAAATGAACAAGTATATAAAATATTTAGGAAACTGATATTTTATCATATTAAAAATACTATTTGTTTTGAATTTCAAATATCATATTAAGATAGAATTTTACCAGCTCCTAGTGTCAGTAAATGTTATCCTTTTTCCCCTTAAAAGTATATATTTCCATAGAACATTACTACTTGATTAAGAAAGCTTTAACAGGGATTTCCTATTATTTACTTCCTTACCTTCTATTTTGTTCAGTGAAACAAAAAGCTGACACTTGGGAACGCCAAAGTTCTCTGTCTAAAACTTTCTTGCTGACCTCACCCCATGTCTCATCTTGCTTTTGTTTTTTGTTAGGTTGTTTTTTGGTTTTTTTGGATGGTTTTTTGGGTTTGTTTGTTTTGTTGTTTTTTTTGTGTGTGTTTTTATGGGCATTTCAATGAAGCATCCCCTCCTCTTTGGCTTTGACCCTGAGGTGTCCATCATAAGGCAATCTTCCAGAGTACCTGGGGTTGTATTCTAAGGATGTGCCTAAGCCATCTGCATCTGCAGATTGAGATTTCTTTTAATGATGATTATTATCATTACTCTATAATAACTTTGAAAATTGTTTTTCCAAGCCTATTGGTACTGCTTGTGAATGTCTTTTCCATGCTGCAAACTAGTCGTGGGCCGAGTAAGTGGTGTCTTTGGCTCGAGCTTAACTGACCAAATTTATGAAAGACCAGTGGGAGTGATCCATTTCGATCTAAGGCAGGAACCAGCCCTTGCCAACTCAATGCAGAGCCGCCAAGTTTAGTGGCAATTATGCTACGGAAAGCTCAAAACTTGTCACTTAATGCAAACAGAAAGTAATCTGAAATCTGGCTGCTGTGAGATGTAATCACTATGCTAACTAAAAGAGAGGGGAAAGAGGAGGGATCATGACTGCTTCGTCACAGCAGAGTTATGCTATACCACCCTCTTTCCCCTTCCAAATTGTTAACACCATGATGCAAGACTGTGCATGTCAAACTTGAGGTGGGGGTGGCGAGGGTACAGTAAGGGTGAATTGAAAGACAATTTTATCAGTCCCTTTTGTTTTGAGTTTTATTTAAAAGAAACAAAAACAAAATGGCAAGGCTGGAAGACAACCCGGCTCGATCAAACAGGCCAAATTAATGCAAATTCATAGGATCATTAATCGGCATCGAGCTGAGGTTTTTGGACCAACCAATCGAACCAGACCACTGGCTCGATTAGTCGATTAAAATAATCAGGTCGTTCATGGCACTACTACAAACATAAAAATATTGTTGATTTCTTAAATGTCAGCCGTCCAATAATACTTGTATTTACGTGTGCATTGTAGTGTAGCAATTAATACTTGCCTTTTCTTACTGATGGAACATTTTTCACCCTCTTTTCCCCCACCCCACCCCCAATTTCAGGCCATTCCTATTACCATTTGACACCCGCCAGATGCTTTTCTTTGCCACCACCTTTGACAGAGACCGAGCTGTCTTGCGCCTGCAACAGGATCAGGCTGGTGAAAGCTCCAGCCACGACAGTGAAAGAGTAGGCCCAAGGCTTGACAGGAAAAGGGTAGAGAACCCTGTTGTTTTTATTATTATAATATAAGAGGCAGTTTCAACATTTTTCGCTTAAAAAATTAAAAATTGTTTCAGTCACAAAAGTCAAGACCCTTCAAAGGTGTTGAGCATGAAAACTGAACTAGTCCCAAGAGCACTTATTTGCCATAATGTGTATAAACATCACTGTAGTACATCCCTATAATGATTCTTAATTGTCTTACAGTGTCATTTCTTCACTGTATTACTGGGGTAAAAAATAATAAGAATAAATACATTTCGTCTAATTTCTCTTCTATAGATTTGCCTTTCTCTTTTTCTTCTTCTGATGGAATTGATTTAAGATTGATTGGCCTACATTGTAATTTGAAAAATTCAAATTCTTGAATCAGCATTGGAGTATTGTGAGAGGAAGCAGTTCATTTTAAAATATATTTGTACCTTTACTTTTCTAGTAAAAGAAAAGTCCTTTAAAAGAATACAAGATAAAACAAATATTTATTCCACAGAGAGAAGTGAGCCGTAAAGACATTCTGAAACAAGCTGAAAAGGTTATGGAAGATATGAGCAGCCCAGCAAGTGGTCGCACTATGCTGGAAATTCATTATGAAAATGAGGTGAGCGACAAATAGGACCAGACTTCTGTAAAGTAGGAAGTAAATATTTGTTCTACACTCGAGGCATTAAATTACGAAGTAACCCTCAATTTTAGACCTGGATGTTTTCATTGCCTGAATTCCTGCAACCTTAAAATGGGCAAAATTTTCTGCTAATACTGCTTAACTACTCAATTTGAATGGAAGAGTCTGTTGCTGGCCTAACATCGACTCTGAATTCAGCTGGTGAACCCCAGCAATTTAAGCCAACATTCCGCCAATCTTTGCCGGCACTTCAGTCTAAATGAAAAATGTGAAAATTACAACTTCTATAGGAGGCTCATCTTTCAATAAACAAAACCCTAGGCGCAGATACTTTACAGCTTTCACTTTGTAGGGCTAATGGCAATGTAGTTTTGAAATGAACTGTGAGATCTTTGTGAAATTTTATCGTGGATTATAAAGTTTGAGTATATTCTCTAATGTGAAATAGTTTTAGATCTAAGTATTTAGATTTTGATCTTCAGTCTGTGCAGTACCTCATAATGCCTGATGAGTTTAGGGAACTGACGGCTGACTTGAAAGCTATTGAAAAAATGGAATAAGAAACCAATTTCAATGGCGGTGGCTGGAAGAAAAGACAAATGGGGATTTTCTCTGCGATTATGTTAAGAAACTTACAAAACCGGGCTTTGCGTTATGTCCTTTTTTGCTATCAAAGGCTAGACTACAGAAAGAAAGGCAATTGTCATGTGAAAAGACATGCCCATAGCAAGGGGCATAAAAATGAAAAGAAACATCCCCCTTTCCCCCTACAGGCAATCTCAAAGCACCTTACATCCTGTCCTATATATTTAAAATATCTACATATTTAAAATGAACATGTGAAATGAGCTTGACAAAATGAATAATGTTTCAGTGTTTTTCGTTGAAAGATAGTACTAAATCATTGTTTCTGATGCCTGAGGCAGTTTGTTTCATGCTTGAGGGATGTAAGTTGAAAAAGCATGTTCAAAGCAAAAGTAATGAGAGAGGTAGTCAAGTACGACTTGCTTGACTTAACTCACTCAGTCCCGCATCTTTTGCTGAGGCTTGTCACTGTGGACATGCCATTTTTAGGTTGTTCTCAAAAATTCACCGTAAGAAATGCATCTTAGATAACTGAGTGGAATGTTCAAATGTTCAGTGCAAATGATATTATAAATTGTGTTTCAACCAAAATAGATTGTTTTATCTTCGCTCATTTTTAAATATGAAATTTCAACACCACAGGACCAGGAAAATTTGTTGAAATCAAGCGTAATTAAAATTATCCGTTTATCTTTATAATCTAATTAAAACCAAATGTCACTTCGAGCCTTGCAATCAGTCTGAATGATGTGAAACCTAGAACCCATGCTTACACACAAGGCCTAAGCATGGCATGCCCAGTAGGCCTCACATCTCCTTCACCTACACACATGCGCAGTTTTTGTCTGATCACTTCTCTGGTGATTAGTATTGATACTGGGACGTAACAGAAGAGCCCTGTGCAGAGAGCGACTTTATTAGGAGGGAGTGTGCAGGGTTGTATTTCCCCAAGGTCTGTGTGTGTGTGTGTTTAGGTGTGTGTGTTCATGAGAAGAGCGACTGATTTTGACCATAGGGACCATAGGTCTATGTAGGCCTTATAAAGCACTCTTAGTTAGTCACAGGTGAATGGCGGGGATTGTTGGGTGGAGTCTGCCTCCGATGGTTGGTGCGACTGCGTGTGCGTGTATCATGAATGTGATAGTGAGGCTGGCATTGTTTGCCTATTAGACCAAGCACTAAGCAAGAAGAGGCGTTCATCGTGGCTAAAGACAGAAATGGTTTTGGACATAAAATTGTGGGTTGGAGTTGAAATTAACCAAATCACGCTTCATGACTGTTGAAATTGACCATGCTGCGACACATTTAGATAATATAGTAAAAATAAAACGAACCATTCTATGCTGTTGAAATTAAGTGTGCTCGACTGTACCTCTTCATGTTCTTTTTCTTCTTCTTTTATTCACACCATGAAAAACAGGTTGGTACCGGATTAGGTCCTACCTTGGAATTCTACGCCCTTGTGTCCAAAGAGTTACAGCGCAGCGACCTTGATCTTTGGAGGGGCGAGTCCCTGACAACTACAAGTCCCGCAGACCCAAATCTTAAGCTCAGCTATGTACAGTCCCCCTGCGGGCTCTTCCCTATTCCCTTGCCCCGAGGTTGCAAAGCGGCACACGTCAACAAGGTGAAAGCAAAGTTCAAGTTCCTGGGAAAATTCATGGCGAAGGCTTTGATGGATTCTAGAATGGTATGAATTTTCACTATGTGCTTTTCTCTGTCTCTTTTTAGTTTTTTGTGGGGTTTGATGATATGCCTTGAGAAATATCGTCCCTGTGAGTTCACAAGTCATACATTGTGTCATGACAATATTTTTGGCTTCATTTGACAAGAAAGGGTGTCTCCCAACCCTTGCATAAATCATCCCCGAGTCTCTAAAAGTGTAAGTCCATAGATGTTTATAGTTGAGGTGGGGGACTGCCATTCTAATCACAAAAGGCCTAAAAAGCCGTAATTAAATTTCTGACTTTCACGTTCAGAGGCTTACAAGGACAATATGTATATTGCTGAATTTTGAGGGCACAAAAGAAATTTCACTTTCCCGACCTCTTAAATCCCCCTTAAAAATTGAATTCCTAAGGTACACCAGGCCCTTTTTTCAGAACGTACCACATACAATATGGTTTATTATTTACCATATAAACATATTAAACCTTTTCAATATTTTTGTTATTTTGTTTTTAAATTGGACAAAGATTATTGTGGAGGATTCTCATGTCACCTTTTGAGCAATTAATAAATTTTCCATTTTAATTTTGCGAGTAACACTGAGCAAAGATATCCCCTTTCGTGCACCTTTTTCTCCCGCTTTTTCAAATTTGTGCTCAAATATGGAACCCGACAGTTGGATGATCTAATTACGAACACAATCAATCAGTCGTTCGAAAAACATCAAGACATAGAAATAAACAACGGAGTGCTAATTGCGATACAAAAGCCCGGGAAACCTAAGGGCCCGCCTAAAAACCTCAGACCCATAACGCTGT
>JAOWAZ010474207.1:0-10985 GCA_028565935.1 Goniobranchus fidelis
GGGGGGGTGCTAAGGTACCAAAACACTCTGTAGTATGAATGGTTACAATAAAAAAAAATGTAAAAAATGCCCATCACTACCTTTGTACAACTAACATAAGCTGATAAAATGAATTAAAAATGGAATTAACAACATCAAAATTCTTCCCTTGTTTGGTCTTTAATTCTTTTTTTTTTTTAAAGATTTAACTTATATTTACCACACTGTAAAAGGATTATCCCTAAGTACAAGGTTTGACAGGCGGATAAAAAGATAACATACGCTAATTCAGTCTAGGAGGAGGAATAATCTAAATCTAATGTTTTCAGAACAAAATACGACATCATAGGACTTTAAAAAATGATTTTAAATAAAGAATTCATGAAATTCATGAAAGCATGGATCTAAATACATTTCAAAATCTCATCATTTTTCTTCCTTAAAAGGAAAGAACAAACAGATTGTAACATTTAAAAATAGTACATTGGGTATATACCATGTAAAATCTTGGCTAAAATTCATGTACAATAAAAAGTTTTGTATAAAGAATAACTTGAAATACACTATAAATACAACAGTATAACATTCATAAAAATCTATTATTACTACCATTACTAACACAGCACTATCATTATAATGTTCATCAATGGCAGAAAATGCATATACTTTTACTAAGCCATAAAATTAATAAAAACAGAAATTCTATAGCACCATTCAAAACGTAGCATTAAAATTTATCATTCCAATATGAATTTTCACAATCGTATTGATCACACATAAAGACAACTTTATGTGAAAAAAATTCACATTGTTACGTAACATTCACATATAATTATGAATATTTATATATCACAAAGTCTTCATAAAATTTGAATGCATTGGCAATCGAGCAAAGTCAATTGTATGTTTAGAAATGTCATCAGTAGGAATGTATTGAAGATTACTTTAAAACAGGTCAATGATTTCTTTTGGCAATGGAAATAAATTAATCACATTTTTAAAAGTACATTTATTGGAATAATGTATATATATATATATACTTTTTATAAACCATTAAATGAGATCATGAACATACAATATAATATTTCCAAACACTTTTAAGAAACGTCAACAAAAGTTAAATGTCTCTTACATATAATAAGCATGAAAATTCCTATGCAATACAAGATATAAACCTGGCTCTGATACAGAAGCCTATACTCATTCAATATTTGTAAATGTTAGTGAAACCAGAAAATTGACAAGAAAAACTAATTTATAAGATCAAAAAAAATAATCCTTACAATTTGAATTAAAATATACCAGTTTTTCAGTTTATTTGACTTTTTCGTTTTAAACCGTATCTTAATCCGGTGCTCATCACAAATTTATGTCAATTGTCAAGGTCGAGGTTACATATTTCCACATGCTTTAATGGACAGAGTTCCTACAGCTATGCTTCCTTCAAATTCAAGGAGGTTTCAAGGTTTCAAGGAGTTTTCAAGGAGTTTTCAAGGTTTCAAGGTTTCAAGGAGGTTTCAAGGTTTCAAGGTTTCAAGGAGGTTTCAAGGTTTCAAGGAGGATTCAAGGAGATTGTGGCCAAATTCAAAATTCAAGGAATTTTCAAGGAGGTCTTTGGGGGAAAAATCAAATTCAATGAGGTTGCAAGGAGCCCCTTGAAAATAAGAAGGCTGCAGGAACCCTGTATGGAGACTAAAGATGTAGATTGTACACACAACACAAAAATCAGTCAAGATGTGAGAAAAACTAAAATTATTAATTCATAACACATCAGTTCCTTCAATAAAAATCCATAAATATAACATATAGGTGCATAAATAGATGGACAGATAAATAGAAAAACTAGGCTTTATTCGGTACACTTTTCAGCAGTTATTTAAAAGTATTCAAAATATATACAAAAATACAAATTTGAATAACTAGGGATTTAAACAAATGTATAAATGGATGCAATTCTTTAATGCTATCTTTAGATTTAGCTGTCTTGATGCAATCTTGAAAATGTGGGAAAGAGCTAGTTACAGGACGTGAAGGGCAAATTCCGGCCGGGTACTACGTGAGTTAAATTTTACAAAATTCTGCCTTTAAGTTCATAGAATTCTAACACAAAAAGTGAATATAAAACCAATTTTGTTGTTTCTGATGTCGTTTGAAACCAAAAGACAGAGTAAGTCAGACATCAGAAAATAATAAATAAAATTGAAATTAAACATAATAATTATCATGGAGTAATGTGCTCAATTGACCACTGACTTGTCACTTCTGCTCAAGAGCAAATACCAAAAACGTTTTAAAAATCCAGGAGCGCTTAAGAACATCACTTTAAGAACTACATACTAGCTAACATATTTTAGGCTTAAGTAGAAATTCGCGCGTTGACTTTAATACTCAGATAATCTGAGTCAGTCAGCTAATTTGAAGACTAAATGAAATTCTGATCGAGGTGGGTGACAGCCAACATATGGTATGTGGTTTGAGTTAATTTTGAGATATGGCTATTTTAAGATTTCAGGTGGCTATAACAATGGAAGTTTTTTTTGCATATTGGTATAGCTTTTGATGCCTTTTCTCAGGTCATGTATATAAAAAATGGACTTATATTAAGCAAGGTGGGCAAAAACATAACAAATTTATTGCTTACAACATACTGGGAGGCTTTATAGTCCTTAAGACACAACTCATGTCCTAGAACATAACTGTATGTTAAGATACAAGGTGTTGACATGTAAAATAAAATTAAGAAAATAGCCCATGAGGAGCTCACCATACAGTTGTATGTCACATTTAAGGTAGTGGCAAGCAGGAAAACAACAACAAACATGCAGTTCCTTGACTGCTATAAAGTAGTATGGTTCAAGTAATATACATTGTGGCGAAATCCTGTTGGTATGAAATGAAAACTTCTTTAGCACATACAACTATGAGTAATTAACTTATTACTTATTAACCATACAACCAGGACACTTCAAATAATGCCGACCAATGCCTTAGGAATTCATCAATTATGTAGTAGCAAAACCTTACAAATTTTCCAACATGACACATACAACCTGTTGGCTTTTATGCCTTGATTGGAAAGATTAGATATTTCACATAAAAACTTTTTCATAGTATCTACTTAGGCCTAAACAGGTATTCACAAACAAGCAAAACTGACAGTGTAAATAGATCCCGATGAAACCGGACACAGGTAGGTGCAAATGAGGTTGACATGTCTGCACAATGAACCACTCAAAAGACAACATGGAGGTTAGAGCAACATGATACACATCCATTATAACCGTACCATTGCAGCTACTGGCATTAGGACTACGATGATAAAACAGCAAGTAATACTCACTACTGCTATAATTTTAAGCACATCCTTCAAAGTTTAAAGCTCACCTATGAAAATAGGAAGCACCAAATCTAGAAGTCCTTCTACAGTCGCAGCTAGACCAAGTGCCAAAGGGTAGGTTTTAACGGTCACACTCTCAACGTCTAGCACACACTTGGTGTAGATGGCTATGGAGCCTCCTGCTCCAATACCCAACACCACTAGAAAGGCAACAATTGTGGTGTACTGTGTTACACTTCCAAGGGCAATCAAAGCAGAGCTGGCAATGATACCATAAATTCCCATAAGAATAATGCTATGCAGAAAGGGTACCATACTCAGAACTCCAATTAAGAGACGGCCTGTCATGCTGCAGATGAAAATGATGAATAAGAAAAAAACTCCTGTGGAATCATCATGAAAACCTTTGTCAGCAGCAAAGTCCATCATAAACATGATGAAGGATAAAATAGATGGCATACATGTGATTAGGTTGCTTATAATAAGGATATAATAAAAGTCAAAGATAAAATTCCATTTGGATTTTTTAATTCTCTGTGGAATAGATTGAAGTCTACGCAAAAGTGACTCTTGTTTCACATTCTGTTCCTCCTCTTGACTTAACTCCATTTCTATTGATGACTTGATATTTATTTTACAATCTTCACAATGGTCATGATTATTTCCGTCATAATTACACTTTATTTGGCTATTCTTTGATTTTGATTCTTTAGCATTGGCTGTCTCGTTCTCTAAGGCAGAAAGAGATTCTGTTTTGGGTGTGACAGTCAAAAAGCTTCTTTTCACAACGGAGGTCATAACAAGACCCGAGATGCTCGTCTGCAAAGATATTCCACTGATAATAGCAAATGCACCTCGCCATCTGGGGAAAAAAAATAATCTTAAATCAAAAGAACTATTATTCCCTGCAAAGAAAGTGGTTGTAAACTTCAAGACATAATCTTATATATATATTATATATAGATCAGACATAACCGTTAACATCTATGGGGATAGGTGAAAGATGGCTCAATGGTTAAAGCTTCAGATTTGGGACCGGGACATCCTGGGTTCAATTCCCATCAGTGACTACTTTTGTTTTTTCCTTAAGCATGAAAATCTACCTGAATTGCCTTACTCAACTCTGGTGTTAAAACAGCTCCTAGCATGAAGTTGGTATTGTTGTGCAAAACGTGCTACACTATACTGTATACCCCCCTAGGGGAACACTTAGGGAACACTTGTACAGTGCTTTGAGCACATTGTGGATTTAGCGCTAAATAAAAACTCACATTTTACGATGGTACTAGAAAAAACAAAAGTAAGTTACGGTGAACTGGTGATCAGGAGTCAGAAACTAACAAACTCAAAAGTACTTGAAAAGAAGGCCTCAAGGATTTGAACATTTTTCATCAACTATTTTTCTAAAATAATGTTAATTTAAATACTAAGACCAGGTTAGACATCAAAAAAATCATTCTCATAATGCCATGGTATAGAAAGATAGATGAATATGAAAAGACAAAGATCCAATCAGGGTTGGATGATGAAAAAGACAAAACAGCACTGTCAATGAATGTACACAGATGGCATGTGACCGCAACTGTGGAAGGAAATGGTCTTCTACTTCTACAGCCTCAGTAGGGAGATGAAAGCCAGATGATTATGATAATGATGATAATGAAATTTGTACAACAAGATACATACCATTAGCCTGTAGCTCTCCTTGAGGTAACAAATAGCACGTGAGTATTTTTCTTCCTGTGTCTTCTTCATAATCTGACTGCAGTGGGATGAGAGGCCGGGTCTTTGAAATGAAAAATGAAAGAATGTTTTTCTTTGTATCAGTTAGGTCTTATTCAACTTCAAGGTAAATTTATTCTTTCAGATAGAATTTTAAGAAATGTCATCATAGTTTTGACAAACTTGGAAAAATGTTCATCTTATTAAGATCAGTTGTCATCATCACCTTTAGGTGCATTTATTTTTCCCATATGACGACTTTTAAACTAACAAATATTTCCAGTATTCTGTGGCATAGGAAATGTTTTCTTTTTAATGTTACAGAGAATTTTGTGAGATTTAGATAGTTTTGTTTTATTCTGTTTTTTGTTCTTTTTTATTTTTTCCAAATGTTTTGCATCATATGCACTTTGGTTTGATACGCAATTGATACTCTGATGAGTTTTTTTCTTGAAGAGTACAAAAACTGTCCCCTACCTGATTTTCAGTCAACCACAAAGCTTGCAACTCTTTGAGTTTAACAATGGTAAAAGGGAGATAATGAAGTAAATTGTCACTCAGATTGAGCACACGGAGTCTTGGGATTCTACCAATTTCATCTGGGATGTACGTTAATTTGTTGCTTCTCAGCGATAAAACTGTGATACCACTGCAACTTCCAAGCTTTAATGAAAGTTAAGAGAGAAAAGAAAAAAAAACATAAATACATAATATGAATGAAGAAAACTGATGGTCTTATCATTACAATGGAATCATAGACAATAATTATAGTAACAAAAATGCAAAGGTAGGTAAAGACGTACTGTTTGATCATACAAGACAGGCCTGTGGATGGAATGGTTTTCAGTAGGAAGGAAATAAATAACTTCTTAGTACTTAAAATAATTGAGAAGTCAACAACTCACCTCAGCAGGAATGAACTGGAGCAGATTTTCATCTGCATAGAATGTGCGTAAGTTTCTAAGGAGACCAATGCTTGCAGGCAAATCTTCAAGGTCATTGGTGCTTACATTTAGCTCTGATAATGATGACAATCTGTAAATTTGTGGTATGAAAAACAAAAAGTCACCTTAATGAAAATGAATAAAAGATTCTAGATTGTTCTTAATCTTTACAAACAACTTTGCATGCTACATCATAACCTTTACAGATTCTTACCCTCTACAAACAGTATAATGTACCAAATGGAGAAATGCAAACAATTTCTTCATCGCCTGAAAGTAGATGTACCAAGGGAAAGACATAAATGCTGTAAAGAAAATAATGTAAAAACCTATTGACCATAAACACATACTCACAGCAACTTCATAAGTCAGAACTTATGACACAACTTGGACCGAAAGAATCCCATTGAAAAATCAATAAATCATCATATTTCTCTTTACAATGTTAAAAGTTGCCTCAATGTGCCAGGCAGTATGTCAAAGATAATCAGGAATAAAAGGTGCACAGGGGATGTATTATCCTCCAAAAGAGGAATTAAGACATAAATAATGTTGTATGAATTGGTTATCTCTGCAAATTAAATAAATTTTAAATGCCCTGAATTGTCTAAAAATAATGAACAAGTGATAGATCATGCAAATTGAGGATTGAACCTCAATAAACAGGACTGTTGCAGAAATCCATAGAAAGAAGAAGAAGAAAAAGATTTTCATAACTTAAAAGGGAAGAAAAACCTACCCTCCAAGAGTCTTTGGCAGAGATGTGAGTTGATTATCATCCACCTTCAGAGTTGTTAAATTGTTGAGGTTTCCTGGGTTAACAAATGACAGGATGAACATGAACATTTCTTTTTGGAATATATGAAACAGGACAGGATTTATAAGGTAAACAAAAATACTTGGGTTTTTGTTGTTGTTTTTTTGTTTTTTGGCTGTTAAATTTTGAGGGAGTTTGTCGATGGGTGGTATTAATTAGCAAACTAAAGGTATAACAAATTTATTTCATTTTTAAAAGAAACACCAACAATAAAAAGCAGTGAAGAAAATAAAGAATGTGCATTTAAGAGGTAGTTTGTTTGAAATATCAGATACAATGTGGATCAAATTTATCTAAAAAAAAAACCAAACATTTATTGTTCTCTTACCAATAGATTCTGGCAATGATAAGAGACTGTTGCTGGTCAAATGAAGGTCAGCCAAAGACACGCATCCTTCTAATTCTCCTGGCAATTCTAGAAGCTTGTTTTTACTGGCATCCAGAAACATGAGTTGTTTGAGTTTGCCAATTGACTGGAGAAAGGGAAAATTGATAAGAATACTTTTCGTTGAATACGGAAAAAAACCCAACAGAACTTGAGCAGAGAAAGATAAGATTGGATCCTTTCTCATAAGATGATGCGCAAACTTTCCCATATTCAATTCTTTCCCTTGCCAAAAAGTAGTTCTGTACTTCCTTAAACTGAAAAATTGTCTTCAAATTATTAAAAAATCAAAAGTGTATACAAGATAAAACACAAAACAAAACAAAACAACAGAGCAACAGGAAAAACTAAAAAAAAAGTTTCTAATTCACAGATTCACACTGTCTTCCTGGCATGGGGCACCTAAATTTGTTTATACATGTATTTTTAAAATAATCAGAACAGAGAAGAGAAAGCTGAAGGATACGCAGAAAAAGAGTGGATGAAGAAAAAGATGGCTGTTGAGGATGAGTTTAAAGAGAAGGAGAAGACTAACCACAGGCCTACCCAAATACTTCTAAACAAGAAAATCAAATGAGACAAAATTTCAGTGTTTAAATTATACTCACATGTGTAACAGTTGTAATCTGGTTGTGATCACACCACAATTCTAACAAATTGGTCAAGCCACCAATCACATCAGTCTATTGACAAAGAAGATGTAAACATAGATTTGTGAGGAAGACAGAATGCACAATATTATATGTTCTATTATTTTTAGTAAGCATACACAACACACAATAAACTAACATGAATTGAAGACGAAAAGTTATTATTTCAACATCACTTAACAACGTTTACTAAACACCATCTATCTGAAATTTGAGACTGCAATCATCCAATGCAAAGAAGATAAACCTACAGAAAAGTGGCTATCAAAAATTTAGTCATCATTTCTGGAGTGCAGGGAGAGGGGACAAAGAAACAAAGGTAAAAGGAAGTAATAATAGAATACGATGATCTACAAGCTTTTCTCCTAGATCAGATATGGCAGGATCAGAACTACTCTTGATGAAACACAACATGGATATAAAGTGTACATGAAATTAGTCCTTAACAACACTAATAATATATCATTATATTAAATGAGTTTCATATCAAATAGGACATCACCAAATAACTATAATTTTACAACAGGCAATACTAAATCCAACATGACAAAATTGCAGTGGATATCCTTAGAAGAACAAAGAGCAGGAAGCAAAGTTACAGCTTGATTCAAAGCAATCAATGGTCAAACAATAATCCCAATAGATGAATTTGAAAAGACAAGCACAGGAAAAACAAGATCAGGAACTCATAACTTTAAACTACCACAATATTGCCACCAGTACTCCTATCTTCCTAACACAATCAGGTTGTGGAATAGCCTACCAAATAAAATGAAACTCAGTAATAGTACTGAAGATTTAAAGAAAGAACTAAGGAACAATCACTTTAAGAACTAAATACTAGCTAAATTATTATTTTAAGCATAAGTAGAAATTCGCACGTTGACATTAATTAATACTCAGATAATCTGAGTCAGTCAGCCAATTTGAAGACTAAGACTAAGACTTAGACAAATCTTAAAACAAAAACAAACAACAAAGCACTCAAGGATGGATAATATCAGAGGGTCAGAGTGCAAGACAAAAAGTCCCATCAAATTGCAAGGCCATAGGTGGACTCATTGCAATGCCAATGTATCAATACATGTATCATGTTTACCCAAACAGACAAACAGCTAGGCAATCAAGCAACCATACTTATGCTTGACTTGCATCCAGAATTAACAATGACTTACATTCATATTTCCCACAAAATTACAAGTTATGGAATAAAATGCCATTCTTTGTTACATGCAGCAGTAGCTTAGCACATGTTATAAGTATAAATATGCTCTGCAATCAAAAATGTATACAGCTATATTCCAGACAGTCCATGCAAAAACGTCAAATAAGAACAGTCTGCAGAGAATCTTGTTTTAAAAAAGAATTCCAAAGTATGAAATACAAAATACAAGATAAAAAAAAATTAATCACAATCAATGCAGTTCAACTTTCCATTTCCAATTCTATTAAATAATATTGCATATCATGACAAAATCTTTCTGTTCAGGGGTGTAGAGAGAAGGACTTACCAGTTCAGTAAATTCATTATTTCCAATGTCAAGGCGCTCCAATTCAACTAAACGACTAAATGATCTTGGTAGAGTCTTCAGGTGATTTTCTCTCATTTCCAAGATTTTAAGTTTGACCATCCTGCAATTATGTATTTTAAAAAAGAACATGTCTTAGTCTGTCTTATGGTAGTGTACATAAACCTATGTGGGTAAAATATATACCCCAAAAAGCCCAAGTATAATATCTTTAGGAAAATTACACTGAGGCTTTTTTGCTTAGATTCTTTAAAAGCTCATTTTCGTCTAAACACAAAGGTCCAATTAATCAGTTAAGAAGACACGTATAATTGAACATTAATATTCAAATAATATTACATACAAATGTTGCATGAACATGACTTCTGGCTGAAAACCCTTACCTTCCAAAGCTTCCTGGTAGGTAGTCTAAAAATGTGTCATTCAGGTATAATTGAGTCAAATTCGCCAGTTGAGTGAAACCTTCAGGGAGTCTAAAGGAAAAGAAAGACAAAAGAGGATAAAACCAATCTTATGGCAGAGACAATTATTGTCTGTTTAAGAAATGTTTATCTCCCCGACTAATCTGAACATTTAATCTGAACAATCTGAAATAAAAGGGCAAAAACGACCATACAAATTCCCTTGACCGTTTCAGGATCCCTTCTGTAAAATGCTTCACTAAAAAAAAATGTGACTGATTCATTTTGCAATGAGTGTTTATAAACGTTGCTGGCAATATCCGCCTTGATCCAGATTACTTGTTAAAACGATCTGCAATCCACAGGCTTTATTCAAGAGATATTTAACGAGACTTTGAACCAAACTTATACACTGAAAGGGGTCCGGTAGCTCAGTTGGTAGAGCGGCTGACTGCCATGCGAGGTGACCCGATTTCGAACTCAGTCGGGCAGTGGATTTTTTCGGGGCCCCCTGTTCACACAGCAGTGTAGATGGGTAGCTAGGTCTTTCTGAACTTGGCGGAAGTAAAGTCGCCGTGGAAAGCAATGGAAAACTACCACATTATGCCATATTATGCCTAGTACAATTAGGGCTCTACCCCGTGTTTCATTATTACTCAGTCATGGGTACGGGACTAACTTTACTTTAATTAATACACTGAACGTTCTGTTCAATCTGTTTGAGTCAATCAGTATAATATATAACGTAATATAATATGAAGAAGAAGATGACAATGAAAGGATGGGTAAAGTTCTACAATTCATAGTTATTTCAAATAATGTGGTCTAGACTTGTAACTGCCTGTTTCCGAGTTCCAAATCGGGCCTCGTCGTGGCGCTGTTTATTCATTGAGAAAGCCTTTTTACACACATTTTCCTCATCCCACTCACGTGTTCTTGAGTAACCGTGCATAGGCAGAGGAGGCCACTGCAAGTACACCTGTGAAATGGGAGCATATCTATAGACTCCACATGGAGTTCGTAAGGTTTTTAATTGGGAAAAGGCCTGTCGGGGAACACTTGTACCGAGCTTTGAGCACATTTAGTAGATTTAGCGCTATATGAAAGCTTATTTGTGTTGCCGGTTTTTTTTTTCCAATCAAAAAAGATCCACACCGCACTGGCTGTGGATGGAGACAATAAATTATAAAGCGTGGTGACTCATGTTGACTTTGTTACACC
>JAOWAZ010475317.1:0-10982 GCA_028565935.1 Goniobranchus fidelis
GTTGGTGTTGGATTGAGATTTTGCCCGGTTTCGCGAGGATCACTACCGCGATAGACCGGGAGTTTGCCGTACCTACAAACAGTCCCTCTGCCAGATTACCCTCAGGTCAAGTTACTAGACATCATAGGCTTGAACTCACTATTTAAATTTTTTTTTTCATGCGCTTCGACAGTGATACTGAGTCAGTCGAAATATTTGAAGAAGAAGAAGAAGAAGTGCAGGGATAAAGAAATGTGTATGGTCCTAATACATTCTCATTTTGTTATCCGCTTGATGATTTGACTGATCTACTTGACATATTAAACCTTTCTTTTTCAGGTTCAGAGTGGACTGACTACACTTATCACCAGGCTGTTTCTGGTTCCCAGACTGTTGCTCATTGCACATGGGGGTGATGGAAAAGTTGCAGAGACTGCAGAAATCTTATGATATATTTCTATTTTAAAATGTCTTAATTTTTTGTAAATATTCTTTCTACACAAAATGTGGACATTTTTCTTCAAAAGGGATGTTGATAATTTATCTGATCTAACTAAAAGTAAAAAAGTTCTAGAAGTCATGGATCATTCACATACAGTTAACAATCATACGACAGCAAGAAGTTATCCCTTTATTTCCTGACTATTGTATTTTTACACAGACACAAATGTTGCATTCTTTTTCCAGTTGTTGCTTTATCCAAATCCTTCAGTTTCTATAGGTTCTCTCTTTATATTATGAAATTTGCTCTCTTCAATCTATGCCCTTAAGATTATTGATTTAACTTTTAATATCATCTTAATGTAAAGACCACATCATATGAATAGATGATTCATGAATTTTTCCCTTTCATGTTCCACCTAGATAAATTAGGCAAACAAATACAAAATAAATAAATCCCAAACCAATCTATAATTCGTGCTGTTAGCCTTGGAGGACAAATTTCAAGGCATATTGTCCAAATCACTTTCAACTTGGCCATAATCCCATGCATGCACTATTTTAAAACCTGTCTCTCACTTCTAAATTCCAAAGCTGTTGTCAAACACATTGATGTAACTTTAATGTGACACGGTAAGAAAATATTATTTTATGTATGGTACCTGATGTTGTTATTATAATATATAAGCCTGTTTTTTGTTGTTGTTGGTTTTTTTTCCAAATCTAAGTAAGCATTGATAAAAAATACAGCCACAGATGATGTGTTCTGTTGAAACTATATGTTGATATGTCTCTTCGTAAGAACGTAGGCTGTTATGAAGTATGGATAGGCGAATGAACGTAAGCGTTTATGAAAAGAAATAGCATATTATGACAATAACTACTCCAGGTAATGAAAGATTTATTAATTTTAAAAAATTTAGAATAGAGAAAAAAAAAAGAAAAAGAAAAGGCAGAGAGAAAAGAACTTAAGGAATAGATCAAGTTCTTAAAGAAAATGTAAAGGGTCCTGAACAGTGATTAATGAAAGAAGTATGGCAAAGCATATTCATTTTAGAATTTATAATGTTTGAGATTGTCAAATGGCATGTTAATTTAGCAGAGTGAACAAAAAAAGCATAATCCAGAATATATTAAATCTAGTAATGTTCGAATGTATCGCCATTTGTTTTGGAATTTATGAAGCTTAAAAAAATGGACAAATACACTTTATGACTATGAATCTCGACCTTGATGTGTGATGCAAGTGGTTAAACTGAGCACAAACCCTTAACTACATATATGTAGAGACTTTATTGCTCCATGTGTAAAGTTTGTATAATTGCATTTACCTGTTGCTGTTCATTTACTAATTAATCACTTGAAACACATTGACTGAACTGCCATATAATTAGTTAACAATGAAAAAGTATTCAGAATAATCCAATAAATGAGATGTTGAACTATATAATTTACCTTGGGTAATTCATTGATATGAACTCTCCTGTCCACAGATGTCTGAAATGTGTTTCTTTACAAAATGAAAAATGCCTTGAATTCCATATATCAGGGTGTCACTTGCTTAATTTGAACAAGGAAGGAAATATGCAGAGTGTGTGATTTGTAGAGCCATGCTATAACTAATCAGGAATATGCTGCATCTGAACTCTAGAACATGTCATCTACAGTGCAGTGGACAACAGAAATAGTATCAGGAACACGTGAAAGTGCAAGTAAAACAACCCTCATGGGTTGTCGGGTGTCATATTGTATGTAGAGTGTACATATAAGAAGCATGTCGATAAAGCAAAGTAGGCCCAAAAAATAGTCGATGTAAGAGAGATTGTCAAGTTGAAAGAAAAATTTTGTTATTGGAAAACATGATTTATGTTCTTCCAAAAACTTCTGTCAGCTCTACAGGAACGGGAGAAAGAATACTGAATGGAATTCCATATATCCAAAAATGCAGTCATCAAGGAATACAAACAAAAGAAAGCCTATCATAATTTCAAAACATACCATCAACATTGTAGAACTTGAAAACACAACCAAGGATCAATATTTTGACTTGACTCTAACCAGCAAAACGTCATGGTATAAATATTTCACAATAAAAGTATGCATAGAGGGCAAATAGTAACTTAAATGTCTTGAAGAGAGACATCTCATCTTGCCCAATAGTGATGGAAGAGAAAGCCTGCAGAACTTTTGTGAGACCCAATTCTGGAAGACGGCTCAAGCGTTTTGGACCCCTTTACAAAGTATTGACAAACTTGAGCAGATACAGAGAAGGGCATGGAGATTCGCCTGCAATTGTTATGACAGGAAATTAAGAGTGGCAAAAATGCTACAAGACAAGAAATGGACACCACTACCAGAAAGGAGAGCTATACATGAGCCAGCACTCTTCTTCAAAGCTCAAAAGGGAGAAACTGATCTCTCTGGACTCAAAACGTAAGGAAGAGCAAAACCTAAGCATCCTCAAGAGTAGACACCCAACTTCACTCTTTCTACTCAAGCAAGGCTCACTCATGCAAATTCAGGAGACTAATACTAATAAATTTATTGAAACTATAGACCATCCCAATGAGAGGAAATGAGCTAACATTTAAAACATGAGACACTGCCAATCTTGATCATAGCTACATCTTGTCGTGATTATCTTCTTCAAAGATAGAGTGACAAGAATTTGATATGTGAAAAGTTTGATAACATGACTGGCGATATAAGTGGATTATAATGTATTTACTATTACTCCAAGCTTATTTTGTTTCGTAGTTTTTCTAGGGGAATCAAACTTAAATTCTCAGGGTACTGATGCAAAATAAATCCTTGTGAATTTCTGCAAATTTTTTGTCAGTCTTTGGGCCTATCACACTCAACCTCTCATTTAAGATACAGTTACAATTCGATGCATTTTCAATCAATTGGGAAGAGCTGGAGAAAATTTCAAAGTAAAGCAAAGGAAAACCCACATGGATGAAGCAAAAAGAAACTACATGAACTATAAACACATAATTATCTTTTATTATTTACATACTAAAATAATAATCTTTCATTCCATCTTGCATTATTTCAAAGAGAACTCTGTATATTTATATGAGCTTTAAGACAAGACTATGACCTTATTTGAATATACAGAAATGTTCATGGTGGTTAATATTCTTGACATGGGTAATCCAGATAGTCTGTCTGCAGATCTAGAGCCAAGACACTGATTTTTTTACATTGGAAAAACATGTACATTGAATTTATCAAAATGTGTGAAAATTTCAGATTTTAAATACAATATCCAGTTGACTGCTTTTACAACATAGGAAATAAACGTTCACAATGATCAATATCAATAATGCTGCGATAATCAAAATAAGAAAATCTACAAGATCACGGTTAAGTTATGAAGACAAATGGAACTGTGGTGATCTCAGACATTCACAAGCCTCAATAGCACCACACTTTTTAATAAATAATACAACCTGACAGGTTTCCTTATCAACAATATTGGACGTTTCTATGCAAAATGTGACGATCTTTAAAAGATATAACATGCATAATGTATGTGATATGGTCACAGTTGAATTAGTTATGGTGACTACAAATCAAGTGGCTATTTGAAATGTTTGTTTTATTTCTTTGCTTGAGCAAAAGCAAAAACATTCAAGCAATTGTTATCTCCACAACACAGCTATACATGTATCTTTTAAAAGCTTATGTCAATGGCACCCATTACACTTCTAATCAGTGAAATTGCACATCACAGTCATTCTTTCTTAAAGTTTCTTCAACACATTTGCTCATCAATCCAAGTGACAAGATGAAGTTAGAGCAGACTGTTTTAAGCAAGAAGAGGAATGGATGCCAGGGTGAAGAGGTTGAAGGTCAAGCAGTAAGTGAGAAAGCTATGCCATACCTTTTTTTCAATTTAAGAAGTGAAATGTGGTGGTGACGACAATTTTTGGTATAATAGGACTTAAGCTTGAAGCTCCTTTCAGTCAAAAATCCTGCTTAGCTAAGAGCACAAGCGCGTCAAGACAATTTATTACAATAAACAATCAACTGTTTTATATATATCTATATATCAAAGAGGTTCCTGAAAAAGAAACTTGACACGAGAAAGTCACTAAAAATAGGTTAGATGGACATTTTCTTTTACTCAAACATGCATTAAAAATTACAGTGTAAATGGTCAGGACAAAATACGGGTATAAATTTAGTTATGGTATACTTTTTTTTTTTTTTTTTTAAAAGGTTATCAAATTTGTAAATGATAAAAAGATCACAATTTTTACAATTCATTCACTGCATAACCACACATTCAGCCTGATTGAAATTACTTAAAACTTAGAAGATCAAAGTGTTCTAAGATAATTTCAATTTTTGACACATAACCGTTAAAGCATTCAAAGATATTAAATTGACGCTCCACAATTCTATCTGTGCAACATGATTTTTCATGAATTTTAAAGACATATACCAAACAAAGCATTGTTATCTTTAAGATGATCTTGTAACAAATCTTTAGTGAAGACAGTCTGCACAAATGATACAAATGTAAAATTTTTAAACTTTAATGGCTAATCATCTAACCACATTGGACACAATGAAGATTACAGTATAACGTCGACTTTCCCAGAGAGAAAGCTTTGAAGTTTCTCTGTCTGACCAATTTCTGATTGTTTTTTAAACAAAAATGTGAAAATGGTGACCACTTGATTGGCGGCAAGAGGTCTTTTCTATTCATTTGGTAGATCTGGGAAGCCATGGACTTAAATGCATTTTTCAGATGTGTACGCTTACAAATATGTTTACTTTTGAAGCTATACACTTGTGAAATACATGTCTGAGACATGAACATTTACAAATACTGTTATTTTTGAAGTCAGTCTTTTAAAATACATGTTTGAGATGTGACCATTTACAAGTGGTTTACAAACAGCTTCATTTCCCAGTTCTAAATTAGTACAACAATATTTTAAAATTTTCTGAATTTTTCTCCACTTGGTTATAGAAATATGTGTGATTGCATGACTAGTAATAGGATTCTGCTCATTTTAACCTTGTGCTTAAGCGTATCATTTATCAGATATTTAAAATTTCTTTTTTAAATGATGAAAATCAAGCAAGGCAGATATAGTTAGGTAGATATAATGTCAGTATGAAAACAAGTATACCGTTTAAAAGATACATTAAATGCCATTTGCTACAGATTCTCTCCTCACTGAGATTAAAAGAGATTGAATAGTAAATATGGCTTGTTCTTTTAGTCATAAAATCATTTTTGACTAAAACCAGCTTTTTGCAGCAACACTTATTCTTTGCTGAAAGTTTAGGCTATCCATAGTCTGCCAAATCTAAAACCACCCAAGACAGAAAGTGGACCTTTATCAACCTACCGTGGCTATACACTTCTGCTCTAACATTTCATACTGAAGAGTTTGTGGTTGGATACAATTAGTGTTAACTTTTTCTCTTGAAGTTATGGGATGCTTTAGCCTGGTTTTGATTTTGCGCATGGTTGGAAATGCAAGCAGTCAAGCATTGAAAACCTGTTCACTGACCCTTGCCCTCACAATTCAGGATCAGCTGTTTGCCTATTTTGGCCCAACTGTTGCTAACTTTTCTTAATAAGCACCTAATGGATGCAAACAGTAGTACACAGGGAGCCAAGCCAGACACTGGCAATTGCATTTTACATGTCTTTGCACCAATTAAGGGAGTATGACCATGTCTTCTGTGTTTGTCTACACCAAATGTCCATACAAATTACAACATATTTTTCTGCCTACTTTCCTAATAGCAACATCAAACAACTGAAACATCTGTACACCACTACTTAGGGTGCATCCACAAGTCGAGCATTGTCCCTAGGCTCAGGGACAGCGCGGCTCTATGCTATGCTCTATGCTGTGCTCTATGTTGATGTGTGGACGCACCTGTTATGAAACGATAGCAAGCTGGTATGCTTGTGGTGTGGACACTTCCATTCACTCCAAGGCAATCTTTACCACAGCTTAGGGACAGTGCAGCTCTATGCTATGTTCTATGCTTGACGTGTGGACGCACCCTTAGAATAACTATCCAAGAATAGATACATAAAATTTGAGCTCACTTTCAAGTAATAACATAGTTATAGCAATTTCATAAAAATAGTCAAAAAAAAAAAGTTTTAAAAAATTATGAAACAAAATGTAAACACAGTGGACAGGCTCTCTGCTCAGAAATCTGAACACCCATTGTGACCGCTTCACTACTGACATCAATTCAACCCTGAAAGGGTGTGAAGAAACTAAGACAATAGATGTAAAGCCCTAATCTGTCCAAACTTCAGAATAATCAAATGAACATGACACCCTTTTAAATCTTTCACTTGGTTTTTCTGTCTCTCATCTTCATACGAAGTGTAAATTTTGTGTAAAATTTTGAATGCCCATGAATGAATATTATGATGATTCAATCCTGTGGGTAAAACTAAATATATTTCTCTCAGACATGAATGTATACATGTGCTCCTTAATCATACTTGGTCAAAAAAATGATTTTTGATGGAATTTCCCTCTGCTGTAAGGATAATGTAATGAGTCGCGGGATAAAAGGATGCTATATACAAGTTCACTTCACGAAACACACATACATCTCCAGAATAATTATTTTATCTTCTACATCTACATACTAATGCAAGCATATTGTGAAATTATGGTTGAAATTCCTAATCGCCTACTGTTTTTTTCCTAAATGGATTAAGAGCTTTTCATCCTGGAACAAATTTACATTTGTAACAATCTTAAATCCAGCTCAGAAATCAATACAACTGTGGCTCACAGGAAATTATGAACAAATAACACTCTGTAATAAAAGAGCAAAACAGACTTCATGTGTTTGCATTCACAGGTAAAATTCAGTCATAACATGCCTCAATACAATTTTGTGTTGTACATGATAACATTTTAAGACATTTTTGCCAGAAAGCTGTTTGCAAGAAGGAGAAATAATGGTATCAGACAATGTTTCACCAATTATGCACATGCAGCTTTTAAATGTAATCCATTCATGGCAGTTTCTTGACAGTTGAAGATAGATTTCTATGCATACAGTAAAACTGAAAAAATATTAAGTGGCATGACCCAGTTACCCAAGAGCAGCAATGAGATATTGAAATGGTGTTGGTTTTTGTTTGTTGGTTTTTCTTGTTTTTCTTTGTTGTTTTTTTTCTTTTAAATAAACACTTTTATGCTGACAGGTAAGAACCAGTGATTGAAGGTTGCCCCTCACCCCCCACCCCCCACCCTCTCTTAAGGATCCATCCCTTCCTGCTCTGTGAAAACTGCTACTAAAAAAGTGCTTATGCTTGTATGATTTTGTGTGACTAAGAGTGGTATGGCTCATCAAGGCATGGGGAGGCAAAATAGCAACATTTGGCAAATTATTAACAACATGAACCTTAGAGAGTGGGCTTACATCATTCTCCTAGGTCTATCGCAGGGAGTGGGATGGATGATTGCATCACAAACTTGACTAAGGAAAGGTGACAAATATAAGAAGAAGGGCACGCAAGACTCACCACTCACCTCGTATTCTAATGGACCAACATCTGAATATGCCCAGAGTCGCCAAATATCCTTGCAGTAAACCAAAGATCAAGTTTTTTTAAAGGTAGCTCTCTGAATGTGCAGTTATAACAGACAGAGGGTTGTAGGAGCTGTCATACCAGATACAACACAGTGCAACAAAATTTCAACTGTATGTAGTTTATCTGAAAATTTACATGTTTTCTAATTAATTTTGGGGCGCTGATTCTGAATATGATAATCATTTTCCTGTAATAGGTCGATTTTTTAAGTTACTTCCCTAACCGGTCTTGTTTACCATAGTTTAGATGTACAAGTGTCCATAAGTATACACCCAATGCCTCCAACAATATTAATCACAATCCCAAGTTGGGTATCTCGCATAATTTTCTCAAACATACGACTTTGCGATGAAAGGCCATGCATCTGTATATTCCTTAGTGAAACATTACTTTCACGTTTTAGCTGTAAGAAGCCACCATTAGGCCTAACAAGAACAACTTTAATTAGTGATGTAATGCAGGCTAAGATAGACGAAATGTTGTGATGAGACTAGATTTAGCACTCTAACAAAATGTAATTGTCAAATTAACTCATATCCGCATGTTGGTGTCTTGGTAATCATATTGAGGATTTTCGCATATCTGGTATGTGACACGTCTTTGCGAGTATGGATTCAAACTGGTAATTGTAGGCCTAATAGTATCGGCACAGGAAGCGCGAGAAATTTTTATCTTGAGCAAAATCTGTCTAGCAGTCATGCAGTTCGATGTATTCATCTGCAACTTAAAATTAAAAAAACAGTTTCTGAAAAAATCGGAACGCGAAAAAAAAGTCTTACTATCAGAACAGAGACAGAAAAGGCCCAAAAAATCTGAACGTTCAGATTAAGTGGCAGGTCTGAATATACTCTCACATGTTCATAAATATTGCACACTTACAAGTGAAAAAACAAAGAGCGGTGTAAATAAAAAGCTTGCCTTTATCCTGCGACTTCTGGAAATATGTTATTAGAGCATCCCTGACTCTGTTGCCTTCCAAAAGCATACTACATACTAATCAGAGTGTGTTTTTCACAGAGACAAAGACTTTCAGAGAGATGGATATCTGTTAATAGCCTTAGTCATTCATTTACTACAAGCTTCATCCATCCGTTGTAAAAAAAAAAGAAAAAACAAGGAACTTAATGTAAAACAGTCATTGATGCCCTATGTAAATGCCTTACATGCATAGTACAAAGCCTATACAGTAGCTAACTAAACACAGCTGCATCAAAAAGATGTTTAAACCGAAAAGATGTCATCTTTTAAAAAAAAATTTTTTTACTTCATTTTTATCAAACTTGCAACAAATAAAAAAGAATCAGAGGCCTGGAGAACACATACAAAAAGAAAAACCCAAACCAGCTAAGACAAAAACAATTTGACTCGAATGATCCTGCCCAGCCTTTGAACTACCTAAGAAGAAAAGTTTCCAATAATTTTGCACTACACTGTGCTATGCAGAGGTCACAGCCTCCATAACTAGGCAGAGGCAGGCATAGTCTACACTATGCAAACAATACATTCTCTCTCTTTTGACTCATGAGTGTGCGCATGTGTGTGTGTGTGCGTGGAGTGCTGAGCCAAAAGGCAGTGTTTCATTGTCAGTAATGTCAGTCAACCAAAAAATGTTAAAACCATTAAATTAAAAAAAACAAAGTTCCCTTAAATTTCAGTCCAACAATATTCTATTTTAGCCCAAAGACAAGTACATTAACTTTCCAGACTGACTAGGGAATGCTAAGAAAAGAAAGACCAGACCCTTTCTCACATTTCAGGTAGGAAAAATTAAAATTTTAGTCACTCTAGATCATGGATTAAGAGCTTCTTGAACAATGCTCTGGGTTGTAAAAGCGTTTAGAACATTTTTACATCCCGGACAGAAGTAGTCCTTTTCGAGCTGAAACGGCTTATAACATCAGAGCTGATTCCAGTTTGTATAGCTTGAAGAGGACATTATCCATCACTCTCTGAATAAAAAAAATGAAATTATCATTCTATTCATCCCACAGGGAAAATTACCTTTTTGGTTCTTAACCGAAAACCAAGCGTCAGCAGTAAAAACAGTGCCGCGAAACGGCAAGGCAATTTGTGTTAATAACCTTGCCCAGATCCTGTGATCATTTGGTTGCAAGACCAATGCATTATCACTGTGCCACTGTGCCCTGCAATAGGATGCTAATCTATTGCAGAGTCCTTTTTCAGCCAACGCTGAACCCATTTTCACCTGGGTAGAGTGAAGCCATAGAGTTAATTTGTTTTGCCTAAGGAAAAAAACCACCTATGTGCATAGACAAAATGGAATCTGCTTCTTCCTGGTCTGCAGACCAACACTCAACAATTGACCTACAGCACCACAGCCCCGCCTCTCCGCCAGGAATTTGGATTATGAGTGAATGGAACTATTTTACATCCTTGAGTAAAAGTTTCTCAAACAATTTACATCCCAGATAAGAAATTTCATAACAATCTTACATCTTGCTCACACTTCATACATTTTACAACTGTGGTTCACAGCAAAATATGAAAACATAAAACACAGAAATGTAAAGAATATGACATATTACATGTGTAGGTATTCACAGGTAAAACTCAGCAATTGTTGTATACATAATTTTCCAAATTCTTCCCGTCTGATTTGTACGAAAGTTATTCATCCTCCAAAAACATTTAGAATTAATCATGCCTCAAAACTGAATGGTGATAGAAGAAAAAGTCATTCATCTCTGATAAGATGTAATGTAAGGATTTTGAAAGAAGAGAAAAAAAAAAAAATCAAAACAATGAAGATGAGGATACAAAAACTGTAAGGAAATGGTCCTTCATTGTAATACATTTCAGTCTCCCTACTTTTGTGTTAATCAAGAAATATGGAAAGCCTGAAAACAACCACTTCAGATAACTTCTTCCATGGCAAGTTTCAGGAACATTTAAGATTTCCTTTACCCTTTCCCTCAATGTACAGTGAGAAAATATG
>JAOWAZ010476427.1:0-10981 GCA_028565935.1 Goniobranchus fidelis
TTCTCCTTGGAGTAGACCGGCAAATTGTATGCAATGGCCTATGTAAGATGCAAACAGGGCTGGTGTTTCCAAGCAGGGAGAAAAATATTGGTCAAAACTTCAGACCAGAAGAAAGATCCCATACCATTATTGTTATCACAATTTTTACCGTTCCCAACTTGATCGCCTGGAACTGAAAAAACCGGGAGTACAATCGCGCTTCCTCGGTGTCCATATGTAGTCCTCTGTGTTTTTGTTTACCCATGGGCCAAAGAAGGCCGAGGTGGATTTTGCTATTTTTTCCTTCTTTAAAGCCTACCGACATCAGCGAACTGGTGATACGTTATAACCGAATCTCAAACTTTGCAATGATTACGATACCAGCGCTACTTCGTCTATTTTATAAAATTACGTACAATCGTACAAAAAACCATAAATACGTACAGCGCTAAAAATGACGTACAAATACATAATTTTTATATACAGTTGGCAGCTCTGTCTAAATGTGTAAATTTGTGGATATTTATACAGAAAGTGGGGGAAACCCATTCTAGTTAATTAAAGCCAAAAACATCAGAACCCAATTTCTGACTTAAGCATTTAGAAACTTCCAGGGATGGAATTTCACAAATGAAAAGCGTTTTGCTTCAGGAAGTAGGAAAGTGATTGATTTGAGTTTTTTTCATTTGTCATAATAATGTTAAATAACAAAAGGCAACCTTTTTTTCAGTTAGCATACCAAAAACAGGACTTCTTATTATAAAACTCAAATAGATGCTGACTTCCATTCATAAGTTGGTTAGCAATGTGTAAATATATTTTTAAAAAGCATCATGTTCATTCATTATAAAGGTAATGCAGGCATTACTCCATAACAGGTTATGAGATTCTACAAAAAAAAGTACTTAAGATAAAAGTTAAAACATCAATAAAGTGTAAGGAATCATGCACTATTTAAAAATAAATTATAACCTGTATTTATCAGGGTAGTAGTTTATATCATTGTAAATAATTTATAAATGTGGACATCACTACAAATTATTTTGTTAAGTTTTTGTTGTCATAAATGAGGTAATTGAGGGAATGTAAACATTTGTTGCTTATATTCAATACTGTGGGTATTTGTAATTTGGTGCGTTAAGCATCACTTTTCAACACGTTGTAGGTTGTTGCAGTGAAGGAGCTATTTTGAAATATTTATGAATTTATGTGCCGCCACACATGAGCCAGAAAGTACAACACAACTCGAATGAGTCACCCACTCACAGTGTACTGTGACAAGGCCAACCAGTCGTAGAACTGTTTTCATAATGCTGAGTGCCAAGTAAGACAATTTTAAAATTGTCAGTTTTAAAGTTTTAGGTATGACTCAGCCAAGGATTGAACCAGACCTGCTACTTTTTTTGGCCCTTAATTCCCCCAAAAACATATTCGCCAAGAAAAAAAAAATGTTCTGGGAAAAAAAAAACCTACTCACCAAATTAGGCTTGTTTCCCGTAGTTTTAGAGTACCAAATAGGCCTATATCCATAATAAAAATGTCCATAATGCATATCCCTGGATTGAGATTGAGCTGAAGCTTGCTTCTGAAACAATGATGCCACCGTTGGCACTTTTGATTGGGCTTTCTTTTCATTAGCATTCTTGATGTGTTTTGGCTTCTCAATGTGCCTTTGCAGGTCGGCACGACCTCCACCAGCAATGTTTAGATCACAATCGCATATTGTGCATCTGGCGTGATTATCGCCAACAGTCGACTTGATGATAAAAGGCCATGAATCTATATAATCCTTGGTAAAACATTGCTTCGGCGTTTAGGAGCAGAAGATGCCATCGCTGGGCCCAACGAGAACAAGTTAAGTTTGATTAGTAATGCGATAGAGGCCAAGATAGATTGGACAACAAGTGAAGATGAGATTCAGCGCTCAATCGAAATGAAAATGAAACGGGTAGGCCTAAATCAGAGAATATTCTCATATCCGCTTGTCGGTGTATCGGTAATCGTATCGAGGATTTTCATATTGTTAGATATCTTTACATCGTATCTGGATTTGGGCTAGTAATCGTAGGCCTAGTAGTATCGGCACAGAACGTGAGGAAAATGTCTAGGCCTATCTTGAGTGAAAACTGTCAAGCAGTCAAGCAGTTCGCTGTATTCGGCGGCAATTGAAAATTAAAAGGTTGGATTAGGAATAAATCGGAACGCAAAAAAAAAAAAAATCATACGATCGGAGCGGAGCAGAAAAAGGCCGAAAAATTGGGACATTCCGACGGATGGCAGGTCTGTTGAACCTGTGACCTCCAAGTTCCGAGGTGGACACTCAACCACTAGATCGGAAAATAATCAACTCCACAAGTAATCATATTCTTAATGTAATTCATGTTTCAGTTACGCTGTGAAATTAGATGGATGACTACAAATAAAATTAGAGAAATGCTTGAAACAATTATGGTGTAAACCGCTTGATACAGTAACTTTGGAGAAAACACAGTCCACACAAACAAATGATATCTTTGTGAAGCCACAAGAGCACTATAAACTGCAAGGGGAAAAGCTAATGTCAGCATTAAGCCTTGGAATGAATTTCTGTATGAAAAACTTGGTCTGAGGAAAAAAAGTTGAAAGAATTTTCTTTGAATGCTTGAGACAAAAAAAAATATCATATCATGACAAGACATATAAAATCACATAACTTGAGACAAAATTATTCTGTTTGTCTTAGAACTAATTTCAAGCAGGGAAGAACCTCAACTGGATTGCCTTACTACTACAATCCATATTGTGGTGTAGAACCAACACAAATGTACGCTCATATTAACATATCTTTTTCTCATCAAACTTACTTCTTTCTTTACTTCAAAGGATTTCTGTGCCGCTGGGAAATCAGATGCATGAGCGATTTGACAAATCAATCAATCACATCTCCTTGGTGTCATGACATCATTCTACACCCTAATCATTTATTTCTTTCAGTTTGTCTTTGCACATTTATGGCTCATGGTGTAATTCTGATAAATCTATTTAGGTTACCTTAAGCAAAATGTACAATAAATTGAAAATGTTAATTGTCTTTCATCTTTCAAATTCCTTTTTCACGAATTCTCGCTTCTGAAATGTTAACCAAACTACAAATTGAAATGAAAAAGAG
Organism: Goniobranchus fidelis; assembly: GCA_028565935.1. Classification (NCBI taxonomy): domain Eukaryota; kingdom Metazoa; phylum Mollusca; class Gastropoda; order Nudibranchia; family Chromodorididae; genus Goniobranchus; species Goniobranchus fidelis. The sequence goes on from JAOWAZ010476427.1 coordinate 3,128, forward strand.
GATTCCTCAAAAGATATTTTCTGTTATACAGAGCTAGTGGTTTAACAACACACCTTCTATGAAGACGGTCAGCCAACCTGTATGGTTTTTCCAGACAACAGATTTTTTGGTACATAAACTGGCCCTTTAACAACACGAAGTCTGGCTAAGGACACAATTTATAACTGCAGCCTTCCTTTCCAATTTGACAAGATTGATATCAATTGATCATAAATCTCCCACACAATGCATATTTTCACTTATATTTTGTGTTTTCATGATTAAATCTATACATCTCAGCTTTCAGTTGGTGTTAACAGAGATGTACCTGAACCTGTCAGACATAAAGGTGCCATTCTGTCAATGAGGACAAAACAAATTGATCACTGTCCATCAGGAGAAGGGCCTTGACAAAAGACATGGCTGTACCTGCCAAGCACCTGGCAAACATAACAGTGTCTTCCTGTTCACACAGACAGTGATCACCCTCCAGTTGAGTATATAGTCTAACCTCCCAGGCAGCAAGTCATTTGGTGACGGAATATGCTAACAGGGAAAACAACTAGTATACAATGACACTAGTTCTAAGTTACAAAACCACTGAATCAATTAAATCATTGATGTGCATCTCATCAATGTGGTGATAGTGAATAAGAAGACTTTCCTTGACTTGTTGTGATTGGTCCAATTTTAGTGATTTTAATGAGTGATTGTAATGTAGAAGTTCTACCTAATGCTAAGCACAAGTAGATCTGCCTTTAGATACGGCCTTTCTTTAATTAAAGTACCTGAGAGTACTTTTTTGTCAAAAGTGTATCAACAAAAAAAAAAGAGATTATTTAAAAAAAAACTGTTAAAAGCATATTATCAAGCAAGTGTTGTGGTTGTAGTTTGAGATGCAATGATTAAATCAGAATGTGAAATTCCTTCCATCTCCTGCTATTTCCTGAGCACCACACATAAACCATTTCATACCGAATGCGTTTTGTTAAGTTACCTACCTCTTTTTGTTATTACTGTGTTGGTAAAGATATATCATTTTGACAAATGTAAGAAACCAAAATATAGGTCCAGCATAAGTTGCTATTCCAATCAATGATCCAATCACAACAGGATTATAATCTTCCACACCAATGTATCCTGCTGAAACATCGACAGTGCTAACACTGTTTGAATTGCCCTGTTCAAATAGAGAAAACAAAAACATGACAACAAACAGTATTTTAAAATGGATCAATGAGCTTTAACAATATCAACAAAAAATTGTGGAAGGATGAGAAGGAAGAAGATTTCATCATAGAAAGATCAATGATCAATCTGTTGCAAAAGTAAAAGGAAACAACAAAGAATATAATATATGTATTATACATATTAATATGTATGTGGCTTCCGTATTGGGCTTATACTTGCAAAGCACCAATGGACTATTCAATAAGCATACTGTACTCAAGACATAGTAAGCAAAGCCCTTTGTATCTGTTTTAAACATCCACATGGAATCGCATTTTATTCGGTGCTATTCCCCAATATTGCCATTTCACTGTTTCTAAAACAAAGCTAGCAGACGTCATACTAAATCCTGATCATTTTACTCCACAAGTTTTCCTCTTCACATCGGATTTTGGCCTTGAAACAATAACAAAACTAAGTCGATTTTCTGTATCGAAGGTCGATAAATCTAGAAGTGAATTCCTGCTGATTTATTGTATGGTTTCAACAGAATTCAATAATAATTTTGAGATGCATTCCAGCATTATGAACAAATCTTAAGGTTACATTGCTAATGATACACTCAGTAGTTGTACTCTAAATTGAAGTGAGAAGCACTATTCTAGATCAAAATCTAATTAGGCCTATGCTTATCATCGAGCTGTATCTCATTCTCATTTCTCAATACTCAGACGTTCAACATAGGAAAGTGATCTGTATGCCATGCACCATAGCCCAGTGAATAACTAAACTGGTCCCATCCGTTACGTTCCAAAATATACACTCTGTATAACTGTACACAAAAAGTGCCTTACAATAGAAGAGTTTGGAGCCTTTAAAATCACAAATCAGTAAGATTTATTGGGTAATTTTTCATCATTATCCATCTTCATCTGACATTGTCTTATGACAAATTCTAGCTCAAAACGTCCTAAGGCAATGATAGCATTAAAATTTTCAAAATAATTCATCTTCGATGGTGAAAATTGGAAAAGTTTCTTACTTAAATCTTGATGAGCTCAAACACTAACCTGAAAGAAGAAAAAGGCTTGACCCATCCAAAAACAATATTGGAGAATGCCACTTGGACGTAAATGACTCCGCACAATAACATGGGAAGCTAACTGTTCAATGATGGACAATTGGGCAACAAGAGGTATATTGTGAGGGCGCAAAAGAAGGCACATTAAGCACAACCAAGCTGTCATTACAGCATTGATGACATGGATCCCCTTCAATCTTTTATTCATGCCCAAAAGTCTTGAATTCACACCATCTTCCTCTAACAAGCTTAAATGTTGATCTTCTGATGATGCCTCTTGTCTTGGTACATTTAGTGGTTGCTCTTTATTGGCTGATGAAAGATGTTCTTGCCCTGTACTTTGAATACTCATGTCCCTGTCATGACAGTCTCCTTCACCCTCCTTTCTTTCAAACTTGAAAAAGTTTTTTGGTAAAACTGATAATATGATGATGAGCGCTATGAACATATAGCTTGCTTGAGCCTCTGTTAAACCCCTGGAAGATAAAATAAATCAAATATCTAAATGATTCATGAGACAAAAATGTATCTCAAACACTGCAAGGTCCCTTGACCCTACATTGCTCAGTATAATTACTCACTCTCTGTCAAAGATCTTACTAGGAGTAAACGCTTTACAAGTGAGTCATAAATAAATTATCTTCATGGAAATGCATATTTTACATCATGGGGAAAATCAGCATTGGGGATGAATTCACAAGTTTCATTACACAGTATGTCATGAGTTGTTGTGCCTCACACCTTTTGCTGTGGCACACACATTAAGTGTATTTTATGCTATTCTACTTTCCAACGCTTTAGCAATTATTTTTGCTATCTCCTTGATATCACAAAAAGTATGTTTTTTCTGCATGGGCTTGGAGCAGATTGTGGGCATGAGAGTGTAAGCAGTTTTGATTTGACCTCTTTCCCTCTCTAGCTTAAGCAATTAGCGTACCTGGAACATGTCACTGTAAAAAGTGACCAAACAATTTCCGGTGAGCTTGATCGAAGACGATGCCCGTGGGGGAATTCTGCTTTTCGTTTGGACGTGGTTTGCTGGTAAATTCCAGTTTTGTGGACCGCCATCGTACGTTTGTATCATATTGATTAACTGAGTATATGCCTGAGCTATCACATCATTGTTTCAACTGATTATAAATATTTAGTGGAATTTTTAGATCTTGAATCTCCCTTCTTAGGTCTAGAAAATATTAGACTATTGTTTCCCTTAAAAACAAGAGTCATATTGGTACTTTAAACTAATCATAGTTGTTTAGTTTTCTTAGTTAAGCTAGTTAAAGACCACACGACCAGCTAAATTTCTTAATAATTCTAACCACGGAGTTAGGCTCCCTTATTAACCACAAAAACACACGTCTGGTATACAGGACTCATACTGATCCTCAAGTGAATTAAGGTGAGCAAATATGTTTTATCAGAGGTTAAAGTTTGTATTTGCTTAATAAAAATCAAACGTTTGTAGCTTCTGAAATGTGGAAAAGCTTTCCTGGTTTTTAAATTGTTTGGCAACAATGGTAAAAACTGCACCTTATTCATAGTCAAAAATAATAAATTGATTCATGATAATGCAGCCATTCATAGCTCATCAAAATTTTGTATTTAATTTTCTACATGCTTGTTTATTTCTAAGATATTAGAAAATAAAATAATCAGATGTTTATCAGCCATTTAAAAATGAAAGAATAATGCAAAATTGCATTGATTTTTTTTATTCTACAAGTTGTCTACCGAAAAGGAACACAGTGTATGTTTTTCAATACCTCACATCAAAACATCTTTGACTATAGAGTTCTTGACATATGAAGAATGTGAAATTAAAATCTGTATGTATATTTGACAAACTTTTACTGTATTTCAAAATACAGATACGGGTAGCTGAAATATTGTTCTTAATGTGACATATGCAATTACAGCTTTCAATAATAACATAATTTGTTATTCGTATGGTTTACTTACTTCTGACTTAAGATCTGCTTATATGGGACAAAAAGAGATCCAATAGCACAGCGATAAAGATAAACAGCCACCAGAGACAAATTTACACACACCGCTGGAAAACGTTTCAGAAGCCGGCCTCTTGTTGTCCCAATTACCAGCAGGGAGAATATAACAGCAATTGATAAATATCCTTTATTCTGGGGTCTGAAATTATAAAATAAAGTTCACCAAATTATTTTGATTTGTATGATGCATTCTGCTCTCATGAATGTTCCAGCAAAACATTAAAATAAAAGATAAAACCATGATGCTTTCTAAGGTAAGGATTTTGTGTGTTTTTTTTAATTCAAAAGATATCCTTGTTTTCAATATTTAAGAATTCAAAATGACATGCTGATAATCATACTAGCTAGTATGTCAGTCAGTCTGTATGAACAATAAAACTGTTGCAACTTAGCATATATACAGTAGAGCACTGACAATCTCCTTGTCAATTCTCCAATAATGTCTAAGAGCATACCAAGAACTCAGCATTTTCCTCTATCTTTTTATTAAGTATCAATAATAGGAGGATTCTCACTGTTGGCTGATAATTATAACTTCAGTGAGATGGCATAATTGAATGGTTATGGGTCACAAAAAATGGAGCCAATAAAATATCAGATCTAACTCAATAATCCAACATTTCAGCCAAGGAAGGCAAGTGTATTGTAATCAATGCTCTCTTGTAACATAATATCACTATGCCCCATCAGTACAAGAAATAAATATATATACCCAAGACCTTGTCCATAGTTCATATCAATCCCTTTCAAGAATCCTGAGAAATTAAAATTTAGGCATAAACTCCATGAAAGCCCTTTTATGTCAATCACTTGATCTTTTATATGTTATTATTACAAACTAGGCAATGAAAAGCATATGAAAATAATTCAGTTTTCCAAACACAGTGTTTAAAAAAGTAATATGTTTATCATCACATCCTGTCCTGATTATATAATTCTGCATCTAGTGGGACTTGTTAAGCTCAATAAAAACCTTTCATTATAAATGTCAGGTGTGCCTGTACCTGGCTAAGAACTTCTGTTACTACAGGATGGTGGCATAAAGAGGAGGTGTGCTGTGTGCCAAAGAGAGCGAGAATCTAAGAGGGTGAAAATTAATTTTCTCATGAATCCTTCAAGTATAAGTATAATGATGAACAAATCTCATTGTCTTGAATGTTGGTATGTGAGATGAAAATGAATAACATTGATGAAAAAATGTTTCCTCGCAGAATATTTGAACAAAAAACAAAAAGCAACTCACTCCACAAGCCAGTCTCCAATATCAGGAAGGTGAAGCCATTTGTCTCCAGTTTGATTCCAGGCTCTCAAAATTCTAAGCAAGAACAAAATCACACAAAGACTACAAGAGACTTGCATTGTATCCTTGGCCTCAACGGATGCAAGGAAAGGAGTTGGTGCCTGACTGTTTCTGCTTAATTGTTTATCTTGATCCCAAACTTCTCCCTCTACAATTTCCCCTTCTCTCTTATCCAGTACACTTTGATCCACCACTTCCTCAGAGAATCCTTTGTAATTTGGGAATGAACTTTCTGAACTTGTATTTGAGTGATACTTTCTTGTGCTTTCACCATGGGGCACCTGTTCATAGTAAGCATTATCTGCATCAATGTTCTTGTTTCCATTAAAGGCAACATCTTTCATACAATTTCGTTGTTTCAGAACGAGCAAAACAAGCTGAATCAGCAAAAGTAAATGTATGCTTGTGGTGAGGAAATAAAATGTTTGATGTTCTTCTTCTACAAAGCTACTTGACAGTAAAGTAAATGTGTGCATCACAGTGGAGCAGACTAGAAATTTCTCAATCAAGCAATTCTGAAAATCAAAACAAAAAAGAAAAAAATTAACATTTCATGAAGAATTACAACAATAGATCAAAATTACAAATATATTAATAGAACAATCATCAATATGGTAGTGGAGTAACACCTGTTTGTTGAGATTTCATTCCGGCAAATGTAAACACATGCACATCAGATCTCACAACCCAGATCCCAGTTTCCAATATTATTTGATAGGAAATCAGCTCGAGACGGTGGATGACAAAAAGGATATTGGAGTGATTATTAGCAAAAATCTAAACTTCAACAAACACATTTGTGGCAAAGTGAAGAAAACGTTAGCTGTATTTGCTACAATTTGTAGAATATTCAGATATCTGGATGAAAAAAGCTTCATTCAACTCTACAAAGCACGTTAGAAGCCACCTTGATTACACCAGCTCAGTCTGGGCACCATACAAGAAAAAGCATATTGAATTAATTGAAAGCGTACAAAGAACAGCAACAGGACAAATCACAGGTATGAAATCACTAACACATGAGGAAAGGCTACGTAAACTTCAATTACCATCCTTGAGTTATAGGAGGATCAGAGGAGATATGACAGAAGTCTATAAAGTGATCAATGGTAAATATGGTTCAAAAGTTGGAAAATTTATCAAGATGTGGTCAGAGCATGCATTAAGGACTGGAACGAAGGGGCATTTGAAGAAGCTATTTCCACAAAGATCAAATTTGGATGTGTGCAATTATACTTTTAATGTAAGAATTGTACAAATATGGAACAGCTTGCCAGAGGAAATAGTAAGTGCAAAATCGTTAAATTCATTCAAGAACAAACTGGATAGTTTTGGTGCGATCAGGAAACAGATTTCAACTACAAAGTCTCCATCAACTGTCACCATGGAAATTAAACCCAATCCAAGAAAGGAAACAAGTTGACTCCAACTAAGAGGATCGTTAAGACATTAAATAAGAGCCTGTGTTGGAATTCATCTGTAACTATAACTAACTATAACTATAAATATCTGTGAGAGCACAATACTGAAAGATCCTAGGAATAGAGATTAGAAGTTTACAATAAATTTATCAAACATTACCTACAAGTAGTCCGTCAAGTGATGATACAGGCCACTGGGACATGAACAAACAGGTATTGGAGCTACACACCTGCAGGTTGAACTGTTACAGTTGAAGAGTCAGTTTACGCATGGTACATCTTCCACACCACGCAGGTCGATAGAAAAACATTCGCTTGTTGTATTGGCAAACAACGTGGAAATGCTACAACAAGCCCCTTCACACTATGTATACTGGGCAAAACAAAGTACTCAAATTGCAAAAAATATACATAATATATATCATTTCATAAATAAGCATTAATTCGAGTTTAAATTGAAGACACATTATGGTATGGAGACTTTATTGATGGTTAAAGATCTCGTCTCAGTTATGTCATTTGATTTATTAAAACATTCTACTTTCAAGTCCTTCACACTTATCTCTTTCACAGCCATTCCATTTTATCATCTTCTGGTCGATGCATTTGAATGGGTGCAATTAGGAAATTAAAGTTAGACCTATAGGCCTGATTTTACTGTGTGTTTTAACTGACGACTTCAACATTTCAGTACTAAATAATATATCAACTTGTAAACTATATCTTGATGAAAATCTAGCAATGCTAGGGGTATAGATATAAATATAATGCACACTGCAAAAACCACTCGAGAGTCCCCTTTCTAGATCGTAATAGATGAATGCCCAATCTAGAAAACCTAGACCGAGAATCTAACGAGAATTATTATTATTATGATGATGATGATGATAATGATGA
>JAOWAZ010477538.1:0-16834 GCA_028565935.1 Goniobranchus fidelis
TTGGTGAAAGTTTGGTGCTTTTATCATTACGTTTCATAATCATATAGGGAAAATGTCACATTCAGCCTCCACTACAATGCCAATGAGAAAGGAGGCCAGGCAAATGAAGTTTGGATTGATTTGATCTGAATACCAGGCAGGAGCTTTTTGAATGAAGAGGAATGAGCCACGCAGCATGTAGATTAAGTAAAAAAATCTGTTAGATAGGATTAAGAAGAAATTATTTGAAACATTTCAAGTGCATAAAATTATGTGAAATGTCGAATTTAAAGGAGTGCACTGTATATTATAATCTAAAAATTTTTGTTCTCTTCAATTACTGAGAACTATGAAGTAGTGTACAATTCTGAAATTAGCCCCATTGTTGAGGAGGGGTAGACAAATACTAACTGGCTGTTGAAATGTTCCACTCTTCCTCTCATTATGCCTGGACCAAGAAATGAGCTGAGCTCCAACAAGCATTGACTAGCAGCAGCAGATGTAAGAGCAACATCACTTTCCTGTACAAAAAGAAAAGAAAAGGAGATTTCAGCTTTTTGTAATTTATGGTAACAGAATGTAGACGAGCAAGCATAGATGAAGTCCTACTTTTGTTAATGATGCACTACAATATTTCAATATCATAAGTGTATATAAAAAAAAAACAAAAATCAAAAACAAATGTACAGCAAATTCAGTTTCAGAAACACACTATGTACACTTTAATACCATGTTGGATTGTGCAACGCACTGGAAACATACCATACACCTGAATTCATATTCCATTCTTCTTGTAAAAATATTCATGAAGTTAAAATGAGTACAAATCTTGTGCTCTTGGGAACAGCATTTAATTTGATGCGTGCCTCAGGTCTTTCAACAGTCAAAAATTATAATAATATATTAATAACAGTGCTTAAATTTCACACGCAGTCAAAAAAATTCACCCCCTTAAAATGACTTCTAGCAATCAGTAATAGTCAAAAAAGGAGGAAAATTTTTTAATGCTTTTAAACTTTTAAACTTTTCGTTGTTAGCCATACAGTTAGAAATAGATAAGATTTATTCAGTCAATATCCATAAGTATTGATCCTCAATTTAAATGAAAAGTAGTACTAAATGATGTTAATGGAGCACAGAATGATAAAGCTACAGGAATATAAAAGAAATACATTTTCTTAAATAGATTTGGATTGATCAGCTCTTTTCATTTGATCCATATGAATACCAACAGTTTACAGCAACCTAGTATTTCATGGCATTGTGGCAAATTCAGCAAAATCTTGATTTTTTTTTTTCACAATTGAGTTAATGAAGCTGCCATTTAGGCAAGTCCATTTCTGATACTGTACCGGTATTTCACAATGTTCTTTCACTTGGTAATGCCTAAATATTTTATAAGAACCATCAACAGTTTAATTGAATGTATTACGAAAGAGACCAAGCTCTGAATTTAAGAGAGAGAAAAAAATTAATTCCATTTTCTAAACATTGGGTTGACTGGAACAACAAACTCTACCATTGCTAGATAGTTACTTGTACAATGGGAAGGTGGGAAATGAGAGAAATTTTTAGCCTTATTTTTTCCCCCTTATAAAATAGACACAGGGAAAAGCCAAAAGTTTCAGACCATGCAGACACACCTACGGCTTGGAGAGATTTTAGAGTTAGTGATCTAAATTCATAACATTCCTAAAAGCAAACCACTTACCAAAGCTTCAAATATATGCTCCATGAAATATTCTAGGTACATCTTAAAGGGCCTTTTCCCCAGTCCCTTAGCAAAATAAGGAAGCTGGAGAGAGGACAATGAAAAAAAAAAAAATTTGTAGCTCATATCAAGTCAACTCATATCAAATGAATCAATTGCACGTCAGAGATTATTTGAAAAAACTGAATCCCTTCATTTTTTTGCTTTTGATTAGATTGTTAGATACATTTTTTTTTTAGAAACAAAAAGTTACTGACAATCTTCTAACAATACCTTCAACATTTAATTTTCATTATAAAAGTGGAAGCTGGATATAAAGCTACAAAAAACAAATAAAGTTCTCCATATTTACTTGCTGTGAAACTTAATTAAAAATCTATTTCCTATTCTGCTGAATTATTTGAAATGTACTGATGTGGGCACACTTAAAAAAACCCAAAGAAGGTGGATGTAAGGTAAACGAAAAAGTTCTGCATTTACTCGCTGTGAAAAGAAAAAAAAATTAAGAATTTTTTTCCTACTCTGCTTGATTGTTTGTAGTGTACTGATATGGGCACCATTCTAAATAGTATAAGGTGGACATAAGGTAAAGCAAAAAACCGGTTCTGCATATTTACTTGCTGTGAAACAAATTAAGAATCTATTTCCTAAATGCTGAATTCATTGAAGTGAACTGATCTAGACACACTTGCAAACTGACCTGCTTGCAAACCGTTTCCAAAAAGTTTGGATAGTGTGTGAAGTTTTTATGGTTACAAGCCTTTGCCATTGCTGGAATCAGCTTTCCAACCTGGGATCCCATGCTAGGAATGTGGCTGAGCTCGGCCAGGAGATGCACACATCTAAGGGGTTAATATGATAGAAGAGCAACAAGACAATAATGAGACTGCCTGCAATCGGTAATGAGAGCGTATTTCTATAAACACAAAGATTTCAAACACTTCAGTGCAATAACCACATTTCCTGTTAATAATCTTAAACAATTTAGATGTCAATCTCACTGACTTCTCCCCCTGACCACTACCACACCTGAAAAAATGATGACGACATTTAATGCACATCAAATTAAAGATTGGCACAGCTGCTAACCCCAAGCACACACCCAATACCACCCCACCCCACCCCAAAACAAAAAGGAAAAAGAAGAATCAAATCAAAATCCAAGCCTTACATATCCATGATGATTCCCAGATGCATTCAGTTGAGCGCATTCAGGCTCATATCCGTAAGTCATCGGCGTTGTGTCATTGGGTAAGACACTTTACTTCACTTACCTCACTCGACTCAGGTGTGAATGAGTACCTGGCCGTTAAGATAGCGCTGTCTCTGTCTGGAAAAATGTATTCGCGCGTAACAGGCTGCAAGTCTTGTTCTAAACGTTCTGTGTTGCTGTTGGTCAGGGGAGTAAAATGTCATCACCTGAGCTGATGATTGCAGTTCTCCCAACTTGTGATAGTGTCTGGTGAGATGGCATACATTTCTCTCCTGTTATTCTGTTGAAGCTCTTTGAAGCTCATTCAAGGTTTTTTGGTATTGGACTGACATAGATTCAATCTTTAAGATAGCCACATATGGAGTAATCACAAGGGTTTAAATCAGGACTATGTGAAGGCCAAGGAATGTTTACAACCTAGATCTGCATAGATCTAGATCCAGATTGACAACCTGGATCTGCTTAGATCTAACTTGACAGCCTGGATTTTTGGCCTGGGTCTGCCTAGATCTAGATTCGAGATCTATATTGGCGGCCTGGATTTGCTTACATCTAAATTTACGCCTTTTAGGGCCGTTATCATCAAGCATGATGGATAACCACTCCAAGAAGTAGAAAAAATGTGCAATCGGCTTGTCATAATTTTTGGTGGGAAATCAGAGCAGACGAAAATGTTTTCAGTTACAGCATGACACCATCGATATATGGAATTAAGAAGTAAACAAATAATTGCCTTTATTTGCATGATTTTCTTAATTATCTATCTTATTCAAGAATCTTATGCTCAAGCTGACAACAACCTGTAAGAAGAGAACAGCCTCAGTTTTAACAGTCCGAGCTGTGTAAATTTTTAATACTCTTCCTGCCAGCATTAGATATTCATTGAAAATTATCAGTCTTATGTCTCAGCTCCTGTAGCTAGATTGGGCATTTAATATTTTATAATTAATATATTTTAATTAAATAATAGCTTCAAGCAATCGTGTTTAATTTGTATAGATACTCTTATTTCATCTAAAAGTGGAGAAAGTCATTTCAAAATCTTCTCCCGGCTTAAACAGCATCAATTCAAGATATATCTATGAAAGCAAGTATCAAATTTATAAAGTATCCTCCAGTCTTTGTATTTTGTTTTCAGGATATAGAAGCAGATTTGATTTCTTTTGCATTATAATGGAATCTATGTCTTCATTCTTTATTTTTAACAACAAAAATACTTAACAGATCTGTACTGTCAAAACTGTTAGAATTAAAGTTTGAATTGCATATTTATATGTAGTATTCACGACAAAGTTATTTTCTAATGGTGCAACGTTTGTTTTCACCTACATACTTTTTTAATATGTTTTGTGTCTGTATGTCTTTGTCAGGGTTTCTCTAAGATCAAGCGTTGTTGCTATAATCTGTTGTTACTGCTAAATATTTTATTCGCCTCTCTATCATCCAGATTGTGGAGCAAACTGGACCGCACATTTGTCTGTTGAAAACTCACATAGACATAATAGAAGACTTCAGTCCAGAAATGATCAATTCATTGAAGGCCTTGGCAGCGAAATATAATTTCCTCATTTTTGAAGACAGGTATCTTGATCATTTTTATCCAAAAAAATTCAGTTCCATTTTCTGTACCTTGTGACCCTTTGCTATTTGATGAATGAAATAAAGATACACTTTTAAAAGGAACCTCAATTTTGAATTATTTAGCAGTGCTTTTGGTTCATCTGACTGCTGAGAAATTTTCCTTCGTAATTAGTTATTTCTAAGCTTTTTTTAATGATTTCATGAATATTAATTGGTGACTTGTATGATTTTTCGTTTGTCATATAATAATACTAATAATAATAATAAATAATAAAATTGACACTTATATGGCGCTCCTTTCACCTGAGAGTGTGCAGGGCGCTTTACTCTTACATACATTGAACTTACTCACACTACATATTAAAAGTAAATATTTAAAAGACATGATACTGTAAAATTTAACCTTTTCAATTTAAATTTATAACATAATATAACATGACATCTAAACTTTGAAAGGGTCATATTATTTATTAAAATAAGGTAAAAGGTATCAAGAGGCCTTTCTAAACAGTTCAGTTTTTAAATTCTTAAATTTATCATAGGACAAGCTGGATCTGGTTTCAAAAGAAATATTTTCCGCAAATAGGGGGCGCAGTAAAGTGCCACATAGTGCCTTCTGGTGGAGCCTGGTGCTCAGTTAATGCCTGTACTTTACTTTACTTTGCTTTGCACTGTCCTAATGTATAATATGAGTGTATTATCCAAACTAATTAAGATAAATTAAAGTTCACGTAAGATTGTATGTTTTCCCCGAGTTGTTTTCAGTCTTACTTTGTTGACATTGTTGATTGCCTTTTCTCTTAATCATAACAATGGGTTAGTAATAACCAATTTCATCATTTGGTTATTATAATATGTTGGAGAGTTATTTGGCTTGTAGATAGCAATGATAAGTTGTTCAAGTTTGTGTTGGTTAATTTTTTTTTTTTCTGGCAGGAAATTTGCAGATATTGGAAATACGGTGGTGCAGCAGTACATGGGAGGTGTATACCATATCAGCGAATGGGCAGATATCATTAATGCCCACACTGTTCCTGGTCCTGGAGTTGTTAATGGCCTGAAGAAAGTAAATATTTTTTTGTATTTGTACACAAACTTGTCAAACTTTTTGTTATTTAGATTGCAAAAAGGAGTGTGCATGTCCCTAAAAAAAATATTTTCAGATGCGTCCTTTTCAAATAAGCTGAGTGTGATGAAAGCAAAAAACAGTGTTCACAAAGCTCATATTGAGATAAGATCAAAGATGAGATGTTTGGATAGAAATGGAGAAAACAAAAATTATGTGCACAATATCTTTTACATTTGGGTCAAGAAAATTCAGAATAGATTGTTGGTCCGGTTTTCATTTTTCCTATAACTAGTTTTTTTTTCCATCATCAATATTTAGAATTTGAGATTGACATTATATTCAGAGACAATCGAAAATGGATTCAGGAATTGTTGAGAGAGTTTGACGTTAGAATGTCAATGAATTTGAAAACTGGTAAAACCATTTGTCCAAGACCTTGCAAGTTTAATTGTGTATATTTGAATTAAGTTGCTTAGTTTAGGTATCATTTAAAACCCTTTTTAGCTTTAGATAATTGTTGTGTGTAGCTGAGCCATTTTGCTTTAAAAATTCATAAACATTGTGCTGTTATCATAATGTGTAATAAATGTATGTCAAACTTGGTGGCATTCCAATAATACAAAACTGTAATGCAATCTGAACGGCCTATAAATGTGTTCTTGCTTTATTACTTCAAGATTGATGTCTTTAGATTTTGATAGTTTTTGATATAAGCATTACTTCCTTCCTAATCGTCTGTATTGTTGTGTGACATATTACACTTGTCATTTGTCCCGACAGCCATTATTGCGTCCTCATCCTAGGTCCATCCCTGTCCCTTCGTCTCTCTTTCAACTGTTCTTCTTCATGTTTCCAAAGGATGACCTTTCTTTGCTTTTCCTTGGGAAGTCCATCTAATGGCAGTTTTGGAGAGTGCTGTGGGTTGCATTCTGCAGACGTGCCCCAGCCACTTCCATCTGCAGTGTCCGATGTTCGATACAAAAACGGCTGTCAATAAGCATTAAAAATTATATTTCAATAAACAAAAAAGTTTTTTATAAACTCAAAGCAGTCGTTTGTAAGCACTGTTGTACTCCAGCCTTACAGTTATGTAACCATTCTTTTCATATTTTGATGTTTGTATCTAACAGATTGGTGCTGCTAAAGGCAAAGGATGTTTGTTGATAGCTGAGATGAGTAGTGCTGGAAATCTTGCCACTGGTGATTATACTAAAGGTGTGTAAATTTTATTAGCTTTGAGCGGTTGTATGTAGCGCTTAATCCACTAAACTGTTCTCAAATGTGCCCCGACAGGCCTTTTCCAACTAAATATCTTCTCAACTCCTTGTGGAGTATTCAGAGATGCAGCCTTTTAACAGGTGCACTTGCTTTAACATACTGACAAGGTCCTACTTTTCCTACGGTCAAGAACTCCATTACATCTGAGTGGGGTGAGAAAATGTAGGTAAATAGCCTTTCCTAAAGACTAAACAGCGCCTCGGCATGGTCCGACTTCAAACACACAACCCTGCGGCTACATGTCCAGTGCCCTGACCCCATAACCTCTAAATCCACTATATGCTCGAAGCGCTTTACAAGTGTTTCCTAACAGGCATACCCACTAGGGGGTGGGTATACAGTAAAGTGCAGCCATTTTGCGCAACAATACCAGCCTTTTGCTAGTAGGTACTCATTTAAAATCTGAGTGGAGTGAAGCAATTAGGGTAAATTTTCTTGCTTAAGGAAAAAACACAAGAAGACGCTGGTAGGAATCGAATCCGGGACCTCCGAGTCCTAAGCCGATGCCTTAACCATTCAGCCACTGAGCCCCCAAGGCATTGTACTGTAACTTGAACGTTGTGTGGGTTCGAGCCCTACTTCGGCACTGAGTTTTTTTCTTTTGGCAAGATAATTTATCCCAATTGTCCTGGAGGTGCTGCTCTGCGGCTAACCCTAGCTTTCCTCTTGGTCTTCCTACAAGAGAAACCGAATGAAATGTTGCCCTCGGAACATTAAAGGCTTTATTTGAAGTCTTTATTTATAATATCCCTTTCTGTTTAGCTTGGTAGTCTTCATGTCTCAGTTATTTTGCAACACTGAATTGTAGAGTTAGCATTTTTTTGTTCTTCAAATTTCGTTGATGTGAGATTGGATTGATTTGTTATGAGACTGGATTTAGCCCTCAGGTTTAGATATAGGCCTTATGTTGCAGTTTGTTCTGTAATCTTATTGTTCTTGGGATAAAAAATGAATGTAGATGGCTGTTGATTCTGGATTCTGGTAGAGTGTAAGTTTAATAGCCTGACTGTCCGGTTGTATGTCTGTGTGGATTGATCTATAATTCACATAATCAAATCTTTAAAAAAAAAAAAATTAGATGGATATCATAGGAGTAATGTAGGGCTAAAATAAAAGCAATTTACAAGGGCAGATACACTACTGAACCCATATCATATTAATACAAATAGATGTACTACTGGATAGTCAGGCAATCAAAGTTAGACAGTACCAAACATCAAAAATCAACAGCCACTTAAACTTATTTTCCCAGACACTATAAGTAAGGTCATGGAACAACATGCCACTCTTGTCAAATACTGCAATATTTTGGACAACTCCAAAAGTGCTCTTCAGTCAACTATTCTGAGCCACTAAAAAACAAAAACAAAACAAAAACAAAGTAGTTTCAATCGGTCTCATGCTCCGACAGTAATACTCAGGCTAACTGGATTGGTGAATATGGATGAAAGCTAAGAACATGACGTTGGTCTAGTGTGTTGTAATGAATCATGTTTTGTAAAATATTGTGATGTGACTCTCATTTCGGCTCTCTGCTCTCCTAATGAAAAGGCACTGAATACTTCAAATGCTGTAAAAGATTCTCTTTAATTTCTTAAAAGATCAGCTGGTGATATGAAAGAGTTATATAAATTATTATTGTTTCTTTTTGATAAAAATAAGATAATACTACAGTGGAATTCATTAACATGAATCTGCTTTGCATGAATTTTGCCCTTAACATGAACTGAATGTGAATCCCTGAATAAAAGTCTCATTTGTTCAACTAATGGGGGCAACATTCTATAACACGAACTCAACTTCCTCTAGATCTTGTTAACAGGAATGGGAACTGGTGCTTTGTGTATCTTTGCCAAGTTTTTCCCCCACGTTGTTGCAACAACAAGGCTTTAGGCCGACCTAGCCAGGCAACGCAATCTTGATTAAAGGCCTAGCGTAGATCTAATGTTACATCAACACCTCTGATACACAAAGTGAGCTCATGAGAGTGAGTGGGGGAAGCTGATGAAGGACTAGTGCATCACGCTCATATAGTATTGGACCAATTACTGCAAGGCTTGTGTTTTGATCGTGTGTCACTGAGCATATGATGAGGTCACCCTGCTGTTTTCCGCCATCAACTCCCCATCCAACTTTCCATACACCCCCAAATCCATTCTTACCATAGTGGGGTAAGCTAGCGTTGAGTTGCTTTGTCTGTTCCAACATCCATCATTCATTCATCGCACTTTGATTTTGATCAACTAGGCCTAATGGTCTCGCATTTCACTCATTTGTCTACCTTACAGGGTTCATCCGCCTCCTTATTTTCAAGGAGGTCCTTGAAACCTCCTTGAATTTGATTTTCCCCCCAAATCTCCTTGAAAACTCCTTGAATTTTGAATTTTGGCCCAAATCTCCTTAAATCCTCCTTGAATTTGATTTTGTTCAGAAAAAAATTGAATGAAAATCGGCAAGACTGCGACACATGCCTCCGAATTCGGGAAAATTGGTGGTGAGGCGGGTGCGTTAACCCTCCTTGAATTCACCAAAATTCTCCTTGAAACCTCCTTGACACCTTGAATTTTAAGGAAGCACAGCTGTAGGAACCCTGACCTTAATTTTCTTCAGTCCTCTTAATGCAAATTCTTGATAACACGAACTAATTACACTGGTCCCATAGAGTTTGTTTTATCAGGAGTCGACAGTTTATGTTAGAATTACATCACTATTTTATGGACATTTCTCTTCATTGTCATAATGGTACATTCTTATTTCAGCAACTGTGGAGCTTGCACAGGAACACAAAGATTTTGTCATTGGATTCATCTGTTTGGGCAATATATCATCCAGTCAGGCCTTCATCCACATGACACCAGGTATGATATCCAATATGTCTCACATAGCATGGGCACTATGTGTGACCAGCGTATTATGAATATTAACATTTATGTAAAAACTTTGAATGGCATTGATTACTTCTTGGTTTATGTCATGTTTCTTGAGGGAGTGGTGCTGTTTCTCTCCTCTTATGCTAATCGCTGTTCCAAATCTCTGTCATAAGAACTCAGACGTACACTTACACATACACTCAGTCATAAATTGATATGAACGTTTTCAGTCACAAAATAGACACTCTTTGTTTCAGCTTGCTAATCCCAACTGTTTTTGGGGTGCCGCAGCAGTTCATAGGTTCTGCATAGGTTTGCAGCAAGGTCTAATGTTGGAAGCAACATGGCCTTGGATTCGGAGAGATTAAATACATATTTTAAATCCTTTAAATAATCCAAGTTTAAGTGTGCAAATAATGTTGCCACCATATCAACATTTTGTTGTCAGAATTGAATTGATTGTTGTTCTTTGCTTATGTTCAGGAGTTCAATTGGAGCCAGGTACTGATGCATTAGGACAGCAGTACCTAACACCAAATGATGTTATCACCAAACGGGGATCTGACGTCATCATCGTAGGACGTGGCATTTATCAAGCGCAGAATCCTAAGGAAGCTGCTCAGAAATTCCAAGCAGCTGCCTACAAGGCTTACTTGGAGAGACTTGTTCAATAACTGGAAGTTTAGTGTGCCTTCTACTTGCAAACATTGTTATGTTGTCATCTGATTTCATCAAGCTCAATACCATTCATAAATATCCTTTATTTTCCATCACTATTCATCCATAATTTTCAATGAGTCAAATCATGACTGACAGACTCATTTGATTATGTGCTAATACTCTGCTTTTCATAATGTTTTAACCAGATTTAAATGGTTGTTTCCATTGTTTACACCCTGGTTTGATAAGAGCTTGTTTAAATAATAATAATTATTTTTATTATTAGAGTTTGGAGGGTGTTCTTAGTAGTTTACTTTGGTAGTTTTCCTTTTGGCCCTTTATGCCCAGTTATCCCCTTCTTTGGCCGGTTCTAGGCTTTCCTTGATGGGAAATTTTTCTCCCTTCCAGATAATGTAAACCTCTTAGGCCAACCTTTTTTTTCTCCTGGCCAAAATCTTATTTTACCTAGACCTGCCAAAGTCAGGTGTTCTCTGTACGGGAGGCTATGTTCATAAGTGTTGGAGGGTGTTACTGGATATTACATGAAGTAAAATTTTTTCCATGGTAATTGGAAAAGAATGTGCAAACAGTGATGAAATCTACAATAAAAGTCGATGACTATTTCTGTCAACAAAATGATTAGAAAAAAAAACAAACACGAAACACACCCAAAAAAAAAAAAGAAAGAAAAAGAAGAAATGTGCAATCAACCGAAAGGGGTAAAATGCATTCCTGTGCTTGGGATTTACTTTCTCAGATTTAAAACACGTATTCTAAGAGAATTTATTCAACAAAAGGACACTCCCTCCTCCCACCCCCATCTAGCCGGAATTGATTACAACAAGGTTAAATGGAAAAAGGCTTGCCCTGGCAAAGCCCCATAAGGCAATTTCTGGTCTTGTGGCAAATTTCTAAGACTCAGACGGAACCCTTTCAAATTTGGCAAAGTCCCAACGTCGTCAATGACAAGCAGCATTTGCTTCCTCACTGCCTCAGACCACACCATCGATGGAAAAAGTTATTCATTAGTAATGTACAATAGCGAAAATTAACAGTGCCAATGGAAGATATTGTGCTGCTTTCAGCACTTTACAGGGATGCAAACATCGTTACCGAATTGACCCTTCTATTGAGAACACCCTCTAGCACTCTATGTTTGTTATTATCATCATTATGATAAATCTTCTTGGTCTTCTTGTTCTTCTTGTTCTTGTTTTTATTCTTCTTCCTCCTCTTTCTCCTTTTTCCTTCTACCTTTTTGTTACAATTCTTTTTATTGTTGTTACTATGATCATCCTCATATCCTCATGTGTGTTTATATTTGTTGAAATATTGTTTAGGTTAATTTCAAGAACACATTCTTATTACTTTGGACAAGAGAACTATGAAATACTTTGTGTATATCATCCCTGTAAGTTTCTAAAAGCTTACGTCAGAAATTGTCTCATGATGTCTATGGCTTTATTTGACTAGAATTAATCTTCCCCACCTGCCTATATGTTGATATTTTCAGATACAATTAAAAGAGGGGTTGGGGGACATCAAGTCTAGTCATGAAGAGCCAAAAATGGATTGGCAAGACAATTATATGCACTGTTACTTCATATGAAATCCATTGTCACTTCTCATTGTGACACCCACCATGTTACATGTATACACAGAAAAGGTGCTATGAGAAATGTAATAAACTTTTACCATCCTCTGAAAGCTTACAAGAAGAGATGACTTTTTTTCTCTCTTTTAATCCTTTTTCATTTATTTAGAATTATCAGGGTCTTTGATAATGATATGGTATAGGGATCTACCTCTCTTATTATTGTACTTAATGAAATACAGTTGATGTTAATGTTAGATAAATAAATGCTGAATAGATTGATTTTCATTTTAAATTGTTTTCTCCATTTGCTTTGACCAACTAGTCATCTGTGTTTAAGGTAAAAGCAAAATATGAAACCCACCTCTGAAGTCGGTTGTAGACATAAGATGATGTTTAAAAATCGAAATATTGCATTCACTTCGGTGTAAAAATCCACGACCAAGAACTATGTATGCATGCTAAGCATTATGATAAATAAGCTGCCTGTTGAGGCATAAAGGTCTGTATTTCTTTATTATGTTACATTGTATAATGCACTGGTACTAGTATACAGTAGAAGATCAGCTATAGGCCAGACTTTGCATGTTGAATGGAGAGGATTACTGATCTTTCAATTGAGTTGGGCATTCATTTCTTTTTTCAATTGACTGGCTCCCATTCCAATATGCCAAGTCTTCATTAAATTCCCTTTTCCAACTTCTAATGTCATCTTTAAAAAAAAAGCAAAAAACTGTTGAATTGTCTATCAACATGCATACCAACACTCGATTCGACTATGTGTACTGCCATCTTGAAGTGCTTTGAATGTGTAGTTATTGTGTGCACTAAAAATACTGACTGGCCAATTAAGAATAAGTCACAGGATTCATCCTGACGTAGTTCACAACTGTAGTTCTCTAATATGGATATGACAGAGGTACAGCTATACCTCTCCAAGCATTACCTTCTAAAACATGAAACAGTTTTTGAGCTTTATCCTTTATTGTATGATATTAGATGGACCCATTTAATGCCTGTGACCTCGTGAGGGCTCCTCTGTCTAGCGTAATATTATATTATATTTCAAAATAGGTCAAACTTTGTACTATAACTCATTGTTATCTTTGATTTTTATCATGACAAAATAGCCCATTTTGTGTTCATTGGCTGTTATAATTTCTTTCTTTCTTTCTGTCTTTATCAAAATCCCACGTTACTTCTCAATGTAGGGGGTTCTTGTTCATGAGTTGATCCTCCTCCAGCCCTCGCTGTTCTGACATTCCGTTTATATCATGATTTTGTGGAGTCTAGTGAAATTGTCATCTTTTTTTCCTGCGTATCTTGCACATGCTTTCCAGATTAAAGTCGAAGTGAAAAAACATAGTGTAAAATGTTTTTATAAGTGTTATGTCACACAATGTTAGCTCTGTATTGAGGTACTATATGTACTTTTTTTTCTTTCTCTCATCTTGATCAAGATCTGCCTTGCTCCTTTATGAGTGCAGTGAAACATTTTATGATTGTAAGGATAAACACTTTCAAGCAAAGGCTTTGGTTTGATAATGGGATGAGCTGGCTTGTGGACATCCAACTTTTTGTTCCATCCGTTTCTTGGTTTCATGAACAAATTGTGGATGTTGTCGGTAAAGAATAGTTAGCCATTGGAGTACATAAAGAGTAAGCTGAAAAGTTGTTTCTTGACATTGACATGCTTTCTTTTTAATTTTTATTCTATTATAATCTCCAATCCGTTAGCTAACCACTTAGTTGTGTAGTAAGCAATATATATTTTTTTTCTGTTATGCCTCAGAGAGGGCAGGAACTGAGTAGGTGAATAGAAATGTTTCACACCACTATCAATGAGATTCAGAGTTATTTTCTGACAGTTTTTCTCATGTAATCAAATCGGTAGAAATTTTTTTTCTCTCATTGGATTATGAGTAGATCATTGACATTTACCAGAAATAAGACAGAGGTCTGGGAATCCTGAATTAATTGATCTTGTGGAAGTTTGGGAAGGACAGGTTCTTGCTCATCTTCATTATAATTAGATACATTGAGATTTGATGTTTATCTAAGATTTGAATACTCAAGAAGTTGGAAGCAATCATTAATTAATTCCACAGATCATATGTATTTTCCAACCCCTCATATTACAATACTCCTGTCATTCTGTAACAATAATTTAATAGTTTGCGGTTTATTACACATTGATTGAATAGGAACCAACAATGTCATTGTCAGAATCATGTAAATTTTTTGTTTGTCTGTTGTTGTTTTTTGTTTTTGTTTTTAGTTCCGTTTTGGCTTCTCATTTTTAGTCTGCCTTTTTACTGAGTGGAAGGTTTGGACTACAGTTGTAAGGTACAACTTTTTCTCCCCATTTTAAAACAAAATGCATGTACAACAACTTGACAAATGTGTGAATGTTTTATCATCAGTGTTTTGGGCATTTTGATACTTCTTAGAGCTATCTGTACTTTTGACTGGCTTTCAAAGCATGAACTCAAATGTTCACATTGTAACAATTAATTAATTATTCAAGATCTGCTCAAGATAGATAAACTTATTTGGACAGATCAACAAGTTTAAGTAAGATTTATCCTTTCTAAATCATTTCCAAGGAAATCAACCATTTAATTCAAAACGAGAGGTGGGCAAAAGTCCTGTGTCTTAAATCTAGAGAGAATTCACGATCTTCGACTCCCAACAAAGAAAAAGAGAGGGACAAGGGATTGGTGATGGCAGAGAATTCTAATGGGAAATGGCCTTATGGGCACTCCAAACCTACCCACCCAATTGCTGTCTGGATTCTTTGGAGTTCTAAGAGAGGCCAGGATGACTAAGGAGAGTTTATTTCAAGCAAATTGCTTTTGTTTAAACCAGATTTTCATGAGCAAACATTTAAAGAGGAAAAAGAGAGTTGGACGAATGGTTTCTTTTAAATGAGATTTTATCTTAATTGACTCCGCTGTATTTGACTTTGAAGTGGCTGGACTGTGTGCTGGGTCTATATTAATACAACTTTAAATCAAAGCTTAATTAGGTCAGTGTCATGATGGTACTTCTTTTCAACTCCAACTTTGAAGATTTCAAAGCATTTGACAAGGATGATAACTATACTGAATACATGTTCTGAGATTTGGGCTTATACTCTTGATATAACATAGCTTATAGACTAATGTGATCCATAAAATATTAAATGTGTACAAAAATATGTTTCTTTGTTAACCCAGTAGGTAAAGCTTATAGTCCCGAGATTTACGGCTAGTACCAATGGCTTTTTTTACATGTCTTTCCCAATTTCCTCAGCTGTATTTTCTCAAAATTGTTTTTGTAAACATTTGAAATCTATCTTATCAATACGTTATGATATGCTTTCCATAAATTTGTTACATAAGTTTGAATGGAATAATGTCATTACCATGGCTGTCCTTATGCATACAAGCGAAACATTTTTTCTTGCAATAAAATAAATAAAGTTAAAACTCTCATCGTATATTCTTGTTTTTTCTATATTGCATCTATTTGTCCATTTAAATGTTTTAGGTAGTAATATTGTTGTTGTTTTTGTTTTTTTCATTTAGTTTTTCTGTGGAAAATCCAATTCAATACAACTGTATTCATCCCTTATGGGAAATTCCATTTACAGGTGTGTTAAAATTGAGATACTAAGACAATACCAATAAAAGTACATATAGGCATATAAAATAGAACGATTATTTTATCACACTTTAATTGTCAAATATAGATGCAGAACTACTTCAAGATCTTGCAGAAGGGTAAAAAAGAAACAACCCCAAACTGTAACAAAAGCCTGATTAAGCGAATTTTATGTAGTTGCTATGTATATAGAATACACAACTGAAACAAATGATGAAGGCTTTGATGTTTTATGATTTAATATTCATGTACCATTGTATGCTTTGGTGTGCCTTGCAAATTATCAGCTACTATTTGCTGAAATGGCATTAAATGGCAATTCCAGAAGTTTGTTTTATTCTTTTTGAATTTCTTCAGCACCCTGTGGAGCATAGTTTATGTCAGCCCATCAGGTGCTTCAAATCAGCAATGAGATGGTGAGTGATAAGCTTGCTCATTGCTTGTAGCTAATAAAATACTTCTATTCAAATCTGTCATAAGGTCTCATCAACAATGACCAGCCATGTTAATCAATCACAGAATTACCCTTCCATGTCGTGGATGTTACTTGAAAGAACTAATGCACTGAGATGTGCCTTAAAACCACAGCCATCGACATTTCACTCGCCTTCCTGTCCTCCTCTGCCTTCACTTTCCAATTTATGCTGAGAAAGATAAGTGGGATGCCTTATTTCATAAGCTGAGAGTCAAGCAACATTCACTGTGTGTTTTTCAAAAAGATGGGTAGCCAGATGGGCTTGTGTTCACCTGGTATGATCTGGTTCATAATCACAAGTCTTTGGAAGTGTGACTTATATATGTTCTTACTTGACTTGCCTCAGGTTTGACTGGGTACCTGATTTTCAAGATACCACTCTTGTCTATAAAAGTATTTGCGGTAACATACTGCAAGTCTTGTACTTTAGTTTTCTTTGTTTCTGTTGGCTGTTGATCAGAGGATTAAAATAACTTGTAAACCACTGTTAGAATGTAGGTGCCATCCTTACTTTGCATTTGGATATATACCACTGATCCTAAATGAAGCATACAGTGTTAGTTGCATTTGCATAATTTATATATCACCGGGTGGCCCAATGGCTCAGCTGGTAGAGCGGCTGACTGCCATGCGAAGTGGCACCAGTTCGATTTCAGCCTGGCAGGGGATTTTTTGGGGGGCTCCTGTTCACCCAGCAGTATAAATGGGTAGCTGGGTCTTTCTAGACTTGGCGGAAGTAAAGTCGGCGTGGAAAGCAAT
>JAOWAZ010477539.1:0-10980 GCA_028565935.1 Goniobranchus fidelis
CATCCTTCTCTGCAACCTAAAACGTGAAAATCAATTCATCTTGATTTTGAGTATGTATTTCTTTTTCCTAGCCTAAAAAAAACCCAAACACATCTAGACCTGTATCTGGGTCAATAATTAAATACATTGTAGAACTTGTGGGTGAGTCAGACATGGAGAGTAGAGTACAGTTTGTGTTTTTGACGTAAAGGCAAGACCTAGATAAAGAATTTTGATGATTGGACTTTTGAACCAGATCTTATCCTAATTTACTTCTTTTTTTCTTTCAATCCCTTGCTCTGTGCTAAGAACCAGATCTGAGGCTTTCTGAGAGAGGTTAACTTATTAATGTTACAATAAGGATGACTATGTTATATGGCTTGTAAGGTTATAGGGAGTGCTTGCTCTAAGCATGCTACAGTCTTTATAGGGTTAATGTGTGAGCAATGCATTATACACCCTAAATATAGCTTATACAAAGTAATGAGACGGTGGCTGTCTTGTATACAATGCACAATGGAAGTCAGAATGCTGCATAAAAAGAACCATCGTAAATGGAGCGATCTTTTGGGAGCAGAATTCTTTCTATAGTAATAGTATTGTAACTATTAGTAAATTTAAACAATCTTTAACACACATGTAGATAGTCCAGAGGTCTCCAAACTTTCTCTTCTCCAAAAATTCTGTTTTCCAAAGACTTGAGGAGCCAAATTCGCAGACATGAAGTATTTTGTATGTGCACAAAATATTATAATACACAACAGTGTACCAAATTTGATGTGACTTGGCAGACCACATTTTTTGCTGTTGAGGGCTGAATTTGGCCTGTGTTCCACAGTTTGGAGATGACTAAGATAGACAAACGAGCAGCAAACACATGGCCTGGTGACTGATGCAAAGCAAGAGTGACCAATCACCTAGAGACACAAAAATCTCAATGAAAGGCAAGCCATCACAATGGATGTCCAGTGAGTTGGTAGGCTGTCCGTCAAAATGTGCCTGGCACAGGTGAGGGTGGATTTTTGGCTACCTGGAGTGTGGGTCTTGACCATGATATTCTTGAGCACCAAAGATAACACCATGTATGTAATTTTGTCAACATTTCTCTTATTCTGCAACTTACGAAAATAAAAAGAAAAGTCAGTTTATTTGAAGGAATACTGGAACTATTCATAGGGAATGGTACTGTTCTGTTTAAGAAGCATGCACTGTGATTAAGTAATTGCAGGGATGTGGCCTAGGTTGTTTGACATGATTGGAGCTTGCTTTGATTTTAAGTTGCACATACTTTCATACAGTAGTTAAATCACTGTCTAAGGTCCTCAGAGATGACAAAAAACAAAACAAAAACAAAAAACAACTAAACTGTACACATCACTGCTGTCTAGAAACGTTGCGTGCAAAAATAAAAATTTTCACTTCTATTTGCAATTTTGCTCTTCTGTGCCCCTCAGCTGATTTAAGTTTGAAAAAAAAAGGAGTAAGACAGACTTTCATGAAGGTCTGCGGACGAAGGGGATATTAAATCAAAAACCAAAACCAAAAGCAAGGTTTTTCTACCGTAGTTTTGTAAGGTAGTGATTTATTTGACACGAGACAATGTTTCCAGACACTGAGAATATGTTGGCCAGGCTTTGTGTGATTATAAAATCAGGCCAAGAAGTAGAGTAATGCAAAAATCAAGACTTTTTAGAGATTATGAACTAATCATTATACTAGTTGGTAGTAATACTCATTTGTCATAGAGATGATAGAAGTGTGTTAATTTTTCTGTTTCTTTGCGTACAGAGAAATGAATAAAAGCTCTTGGCTTATATAATAGTGTCTCCAAAGATTTTCCTTCATAATGTGTTCCATGGAAAGTTCGGACTATAAGGCACAGTGGTATATAAGACGCACCCCCTATTTTTTAAAAGAAAAAGACTTTA
The DNA here is from genome assembly GCA_028565935.1 of Goniobranchus fidelis. NCBI lineage: Eukaryota > Metazoa > Mollusca > Gastropoda > Nudibranchia > Chromodorididae > Goniobranchus > Goniobranchus fidelis. Next base: position 1,908 of record JAOWAZ010477539.1, read on the forward strand.
TAGCCTGCATAAGCCTTACATGTATATAAGCTGCTCTTAATTCACTCAGAACAAATATCAACATTGAAGCCATCAAAATCCTCATCTTGTGTCCAAATTGAAGAGTTCTAACACAGCTTATGACCTTTGTATTCAAAAAGAGCCCCAAAACAGCAAATAAAGGAACAGCTGACAGTGTCCTGTCACCAGCCTCAATGTTACTTTCTTTACCATCAATACTGCCTATTGTATCATACAATGCAAGGACAAGGTCACTGATCGTACACTTGAACTTGCACTGATTGACAAATCGAATATTTTTGAGTTACAAGCCCTGCAATCCGTTTTGAAACAATAAAGTGAATAATGATAATACAATATATAGATATACAAGTGCCAATAGAATTGTTACGGAACCGAACAATGACACATCAAAGGCAAACGAAATGAACTCTGTCTAGATATAAATCAAGCTCAAAGTAGATCTAACCTAGATGACCAGTGCTTGTGATTTACTTTTCATCACTCGTCATCCAGGACTTCCACTCAATCAATATCAAGGTGTCTACTATTACGATGCCGATAGGCTTCTGGGTGTTGCCCACTCTGACAATAATATAAAGCAAACGGCTTGAAATGCGTAAACTCTGAACGAAATTTATTCTTTAGTTTAAATTGAAGGGTTAATAATAGGAAATAGATTTTAATAGATTTAAGTTAATAAGTTTGAAGTAAACAACAACATGAGGGGGGGAAAATAAAATAAGTACAACAGAGCACACCTATTAAGAACACTCTTGTAAAAAGCTGGTGGATATGAAGGACACATTTCTTTACCCCGTTTTGTTTTCTCTCTTTATATGTTGACTGAAATAAAGAACTACTGACATAAAGAACTATTTTCATTGCCCATGCCTGTTCTTTTATATCAGTGTTTCACTACACTTGTATAAGTCACGTCGGTGAATTAACTGCAGGGTTGGTAACAGGAAAAAAAAGTTGCGGCTTATAGTCTGAACTTTACGGTATTTACGACCCTTGTCCTTCTTCACTTCCTCATCACTTATATACATTAATCTATGTGCAAATCTTTAATATTGAAACAGATACAAATTGAGTGTATACAGTGAGCAACTTAGAGCAACATTAGGCAAAGTATAGAAACAAACTGTCAGCAAATTGGAACACATACTAAAATCTTTAAACTGGTGTTCTTCTAATCATTGTTTATGATCATTTTGACAAAATTTCATATCTTTTTCCAGACCTGTCACAGGTAGGAAGCAAAAAACAAACCAAAAAACAATACACACATCAGGATAAGACAAGGGTGGAAAAAAGCAGGATCAGCTAGAAAAAAAAAGGAAAGTACCTTTAAGGGTACAGAGAGACAAATTATCAATAGTGGGCCAAATTGTTTCTACAATTGTTGGCTGTGTGCTTGCATCAATGTCTATATACAGAAGAGAGCAATTAGTCCAATAGATTTAGACTTGTGTTTCACACATTCTAAATATACTCTTCGATCTATCTGATATTTTACAAGCATAAGAAGGAAGAAAGTGTTGTGGATATGGTGACAGCAGGAATAGATACAGATTCTAGATGAACTTAACTTGGGGTAAGAACCAGGGATTTAGAAAATCTGCTACATGCCACATGGTTGTTGGCTTGGTTTGAATTTGTCCAACCATGGCGGATGTACCAATACTAGGATTTTAATATCAAAGTCACACAACCAAGTTCTCTTACATCTCTGAAGGTTAGAACAAAAATTTGTCAGTAGGCAAAACCAGAATGAAATATCAAGGTACCAAGCCCATGATTTGATTCGTTATAGGTTTTATCAGATATACAGGGTAGCCATAAAGTTACACAAAATGGAAGATATAATTAGGATATCGGGGTTGCTTATAGCTGTAGAAATGTCAAGTAATATGCCGATTTGGCACACAAAAGATTGTCAGAATGAAAACAAGTTCATAATTATATGCATTCCATTATTTTGCACACACTGATGGTAATGTCTTCATGAATTAATAGCAAAAGAGTGAAACTACAAAATGTATAAGTGCCAGCTATGCAGCTCCCAAAAAGTGGTCAACTGTATTTGAAGCTCAGGTGGACTCTCTCAAAAAGCTCTGTATTTCTGTTCACATGTCCATATACTCTGATAATTTAAGAAGATGCTCCTCAGCTTTAATCCTGAGTGCACAAGAGATTTCATGTATCCCCCCAAAAAGAAGTCAATGGGGCCTAAATCAGGTGTGCGTGAAGACAATTCAACTGGACTGTGACGTAAAACCCACCTTCGAGAGGAATTGCTCATCAAGAGAGTCGCATACTTTGACGGCATAAGGAAGCGGGGCTCCACCTTGTTAAAACCTTTCAGGAGGGAATGGACTTGATGCATCATTTTGTTTCCAATCATGTTGAAGCAAGAATCACAAATGAGAGAATTCTCAAAATGAAAGGCCAAATTATTTGATTGTTCCAAATGCTGCATCATATCATGATATCCCCATCACTTTGTTGTGCATCTACCACCTTCCAATGGGGATATGTTTGAGTGTAGTTACCATCCAATGGGGATTTGTTTGAGCGTGGTTGCCATCCAAGGGAGATTTGTTCGAGCTTAGTTAACATCGAATGGGGATTTGTTTGAGTGGTTACCATCCATTGGGGATTTGTTTGTGTTGTTACCATCCAATGGGGATTTGTTTGAGCAGCTAACATCCAATTGGAACTTGTTGTAGTTACCATTCAATGGGTATTTGTTCGTGTAGTTACCATCCAAGGGGGATTTGTTTGTGTAGTTACCATCCAATGGGGATTTGTTTGTGTAGTTACCATCCAATGGGGATTTGTTTGTGTCGTTACCATCCAATGGGGATTTGTTCGTGTAGTTACCATCCAATGGGGATTTGTTTGTGTACTTACCATCCAATGGGGATTTGTTTGTGTCATTACCATCCAATGGGGATTTGTTCATGTAGTTACCATCCAATGGGGAATTGTTTGTGTACTTACCATCCAATGGGTATTTGTTTGTGTAGTTACCATCCAATGGGTATTTGTTTGAGTAGTTACCATCCAATGGGTATTTGTTTGTGTCGTTACCATCCAATGGGGATTTGTTTGTGTAGTTACCATCCAATGGGGATTTGTTTGAGTAATTACCATCCAATGGGGATTTGTTTGTGTACTTACCATCAAATGGGGATTTGTTTGAGTGGCTACCATCCATGGGGATTTGTTTGAGTGGTTACCATCGAATGGGTACTTGTTTGAGTGGTTACCATCCAATGGGTATTTGTTTGAGTGGTTACCATCCAATGGATATTTGAGTGGTTACCATCCAATGGGGATTTGCTTGTGTAGTTACCATCCAAAGGGGATTTGTTTGAGCATGGTTACCATCCAATGGGTACATGTTTGAGTGGTTACCATCTAATGGGTATTTGTTTGAATGGTTACCATCCAATGGGTATTTGTTTGAGCGGTTACCAACCAATGGATTGTTGAGTGATTACCATCCAATGGGGATTTGTTTGAGTGGTTACCATCCAATAGGGATTTGCTTGTGTAGTTACATTCCAAAGGGGATTTGTTTGAGCATGGTTACCATCCAATGGGTACATGTCTGAGTGGTTACCATCTAATGGGTATTTGTTTGAGCGGTTACCATCCAATGGGGATTTGTTTGAGTGGTTATCATCCAATGGGGATTTGTTTGAGTGCTTACCATTCAATGGGGATTTGCTTGAGTGGTTATCATCCAATGGGGATTTGTTTGAGTGCTTACCATTCAATGGGGATTTGTTTGAGTGGTTATCATCCAATGGGTATTTATTTAAGTGCTTACCATCCAATGGGGATTTGCTCGAGATGTTATCATCCAATAGAGATTTGTTTGAGTGGTTATCATCCAATGTGAATTTGTTGAACATGACTTTATGGCTACCCTGTATTTAAAACTTACTAAAAGCTCAGCATAGTTTTGGCTTCACAACTCTAAGAGAGTAAAATGGAGCTATCATTGCATTAAACATTTCATTCACCAGTTTAAACTACAAGTTTGCAAAGAAAGACAAACGGGCCTGTCTTGGTTAAAAGAAAAATACTGAAACATTAAAATGCTGAAACCCCAGGCCAAAGACTTTTAAACAAATCAGGATTCAGTAGATGAGAAAGGGAATTTAACAACAACAACAAAATCAGCAAGTCATTACCATCTCTACTGAATGGGGACCAACTGCGTTCCTGTTTCTAATACCCCTACTTTAAAAGGCAGACAAATTATTCAAGAATCTTGACCCTACCAATTAAAGTGAAATAAGCAAAGCCAAGCAGATGAAAAGGTATACGTGACATAGAGATCTTCAAACAATTTAATTAGAATAAACAGAGAGAGGGACTGAAAATGAAAAGAAAATAGTAGAAGGTGCATATTACATTGAGATGAACACAGGTCTTCCTGAGACTCCCCATATGGAATCATCATGTAGGCAAAGGAGAAACCAGTCAAGCTGAACCAACCTAGCATGCAAAAATTCGAAACTAATATTATGGATTTTTCTTGTTGATTGGAACTTTAAAATGTTACAATAGGGTTACTCAGGGTAACTAATGTGCAATTCTACCAAACATGGGTCCTACGAATGAAAAGGCAGTCTCATAAGAAGCTACAAAATATTACGTCTCGAATTAATTAATAGGACAATACATCAAACATGCAGCACTGCATAGCACAAAATACCGCTGAGGCACAAGTTAACTCTAGTTCAAAGCCAAACAATGTTTCTTATGGTCAGCTACAAGGTGAGTGATCTAGTAGTATTGGGGTGAGCTGGCACGATTTGCCTGATAATCACCGAAGTCCTTGGACCTGTGCCCTTCTCCTACTTATCTACACTCACTCAGATGTGAATGAATAAGTGGCTGCTAGGAGAGTGCTGTACATGTCAATGTCTGCAAATCTATTTGTTTACTACAATGTGGTATCGGAAAGGAGAAAACTCTCATGCTCAATCATTGCATTTTAAAAAAGAAAAAATGTATTAATATTTGAGAAGGCATTGATGATATACCTCTGCATTTTCTTTGTCTGTGGTCTCCTTTCCACTACTTTATGCGATTAACACAACAACCAGTAGGCCAGCAAGTTCTCTGGGCTTAAATTTTTTTGTCTTTAAGTCTCAGGTGTCATAATTGTTTAGTTGTTGGTTTTTTGTTCTTCTAGCTGTTTCCTTTTTCTTTTTCTACACAAAAAAGTGGGAGGGGGGTATAAAACTATGAATGAAGGATCCATGTGGAAAGAGAAAAATGCCCACAAAGGCGTGCTTAAGGCTTCATTAATACTAAATGTCACCAAAAATCTTAGATTTCACAATCTGAACATACCTGAATAATCTCTATACTCCACCTGAGTAAAATGAAAGTTATTATTATGATATTTGTGGGTTCAATGTCCCCTTCAACAGCGCCATTTTGACATGTTAATGTGCTGCCACATATGAGCCATAAGGTATGGCCCTAAACTCAAATGACTCACCCATTCACCATACACTGACACTGGGCTGACAAAATTGTTTTCATTATGCTGAGTGGCAAGCATTTTAGTTACTTAATTACCAGCTTCAAAGTATGACTCAACCAAGGTTTGTACCCACGACTTAACAGTTTTGAGGCGGATACTCTACCTACCTCTAGGCCATCGGACCAGTAAAAAAAAAAAAAGATTTAAGAAAATAAGCATATGGAGATGAGAATGTATAAAATGTAAAGAAATGAAAACAAGTAATAAATATTTTTTAACGTAAGGTTGGCAGCATTGCTATGTGTTCCACCAAGTTAGTTTGAGTTCACTACAATGCAATGTGCCAATGTAAGGCATAGTGAACAGGATTTGATACATTATGATTCTGCTGCTTTGAAATCAAAAGACTGAAGAACAAAAAAAAGATTAGTTCCTGCCCTTCACTTATGCCATGGCCTTGATTTCAAAGAGCATTGCACATATGGTGCCATTTGCCATGGAGAGGCCTTGATCTAGACTATTGTAAATCTACGCTGACTAGGTGCCAACTGATAGTCTTCAAACAGATCCTTAACGTTAAAAAAACAACAACTGAAATTTGAAATAATATGTATAAAGGAAAGACAATCCCAAGGAGTGGAGAACTTTGAAGGTATGGGTATAGTCAATGGATAATGAACATGCTTTGAAAAGACAAATTTCACCCAAACTATTTAAAACACATTTAGCAGCATACTTGATAGTTCAATACAAAGAAGAGGAGCATATTGGGGATTGATCTTAATTAGCACTTCCAAAGAGATTTTCAATCTAAAACAAAATGCTGAATTCAACTGACATGCAGCACTTCCACAACAATCTTTGTGGCGTGATACTGGCAAGGGTTCAACGACCAAAAACGTGTTAATTTTTATCTTCTCAAAGACAGTAAGGACACTCAGATAAAAATTTTAATTTTTTTGGAATTTGTTGCATCCCTTTCCAGCCCTGAAGAGGCAATTGTGAACAATGATAAATAAAAAAGAAAATGTTTTAAATTAAAGCTCTGGTGTTTGACAAGAAAACATGGCAAAAAAAACAAAAACCAAGCGCAATAACAAACATACCCTTAGCTGATCTGAATTGCTCAACAACTGATACCCACGATATTGATTACACAATTTTGTAAAAAGATCATTGCAAACCTAATTCTTATTAAATATATTGTGCATCATAAACTACCAAACAAAAAGATATTGAAGTACCTGCAGCCTTATTTTGGCCAGTTGTGGGAGCATGATGTGTGAAAATTAAAATGTTGAGCAGGATATACACGACCGAAAGCACGATGGAGACAATGGCAAAAAATCTCCATGTCCAACGAGGTCCAATTGCTTCATACAAAAAACCTGTGATGAGACTCCCTATACCTTTTCCTGATGAGGTTGCAAATGAGAAAGAAAAGGAAATGGAATGAAAGTGGTTTTTTCCAAATATGTACATGACTGAATTGCAAAATCCTACATCCACCGCTACATACATATTTTGTTAATTTAAAAACTGCATCGAAGTCATACATTAGGTGTGTTTGAGTGATTTCTTACAAATCCCTAAGAAGCAGGTACAACAAACTGAATTCTGCAATAACAACATGAGTAAATTTATTGCCAATTTCTGAGTAAAAATGGATAATTTAACTTCTTAGTTAGAAAACAATCCAAGGCTGGCTGCAGTAACACTGGGTGGCAATCCTCATTGACAGGAAATGTGAGAACAAGACTTGATCATACTAACCAAATCCAAAATGGACACCTCCAAGAAGTCCCTGAACAGTGGCTGACATTCCAGGTGGGGAAATTATACTGGCATAAGAAGACGCTGCAGCGTACATAAGGGCAAAGGTCACTCCATGCACAGGCTCCACGAGCAGCACATACCATGGATTCTGTATCAGTGAATAAGCCAATAAGCGCACACCACAACAGAGCAAGGCAAGATAAAGACATGAGACCAAGCCGATGCGTTTTATGATGGAGCCAGCAATCCACAACATTGGCATCTAGATAAAAAAAAAAAAAATGGCCAAAAATTTTGTTTAAATTATATGTCAATGTCAGTGAATCAACTTAAAAAACGTTTATAAAAAATTAATCATTATAAATGAAAACTAGAATGATTTGAACATATATATTCTTTCTTTCCAACAGCAAAAGTACAAGGAGAGAGGGAGAGGGAGAAAGTGAGAGAGAGAGAGGGCGAGAGAGAGAGAGAGAGAGGGTGAGAGAGAGAGAGTGTGAGAGAGGGGAGGAGGAGAGAGAGAGTGAGTGAGTGAGAGAGAGAGAGAGAGAGAGACATGCAGACAGACAGGAGAGACAGAAAGAAAGGCAAACAGACGGACGGACATGAAAACGGATGGAAAACAATTATGGGAACGAGCAATAGGCCTAAACCAGATCCTCAATAAGTCTATTAGTGTACTTAATTTAGATGGATAAAGAAGCATTTTCAATGGGTTTTTTGTTGTTTTTTTTAAGCCAGGTTATTAGAAGAGCTAAAAAAAAAAAATCATGATGTAAATGTAATTGAATACGGTGACACACGACCTACCAATCAGTCAATATTCGGACATACTTACCCATTGATGGCATATTTGGGTACCGTTGTTGGCAGGCGCGGCTATTCTTAAGTACTGCGGTACTGCAGCACCCCCTGCATAAAATCCCCCTCTCCAGAACGTAGGGCCTAACACATACCATTGCAGGTTCAATGGAATGTGCTTTACAAGGTCTAGGAGTCCTATTACATTGTACATTAAAGACGCAAACTTGTCACCAAAAAGCGTCTAGTACTACCTGTATCACACCCTCATTGTCATTACTCAGCGAGAGGACTGTAGGCCGTAGGCCAATTTAGGCCTATTGGTAGCTGCCTTGATAGCAGTCCCCTTGGCTTATACGGTTTCCTAGTAGAAGCCTAGAGGGAGACGACGTAAGCGAGAGGCATCTTCTTATCGGTCCATTGCATTTGACAGGGTAGGCCCTGGTGCTGCTCTAATGGCAGTACCGATGATCCCAACTCAACGTGGCCCGTGAGATAGACGCGCGTGTTGGTGAATTCTGTTTTTTTTAAGTCGAAGGTCAAGGCTGTCTTTTCTTCATGTGATTGTAGTATCAAGTTTATTATTAAAATACGTTTGCACTTTGCAAGGCCTTTTTGCATCACCTATAGTGTGTGTGTGCGTGTGTGTGTGTGTGCGTGCATTTCTCTTTTAATTTTTCACATCGTTGCATCACTATTTTTCATCATTCTTGTGAGTAACATTTAAATCAAAAATCATAAATGAAAATGTAAATGATACGGAAAGGCCAAACCATTCTTTGAGTAGGTAAATCTATTCTATGGCACTGCCGCGATAAGCTTATGTGAAAGCCAGGGAACATGGAGCACGGTCAATCAATCATTGATATAAAACTTTTCTTCAATGTATTCAACTGATTTTGGTTGCAGCACCCTCATGCCTTAACTTCATCGGCCGCGCCTGCAGCTATCATAACAGTAACGTAAAAATCAGTTCCT
>JAOWAZ010478650.1:0-10979 GCA_028565935.1 Goniobranchus fidelis
TAGACCTTCTTAAAGTATCCATCTCTTCTGAGTCTGGTAAATCTATTTTTATCCCACGAGTATAAATGTTCGCCATCTTTAAATTGTTTTACTGTAAAAAACTTAAATTGATATAGGTAGAGCAGTAGCTCCAGATCAGCCCTCTTTAAATCGTATTGCTTCACAGCCCAACGAAATACAATACCTATATCAACTATATAGTCTAAGAAGTTATCCCCAAACTTTTTGTTATAGGACACTTTCTAAATATTTTATAGCTCTATCAAGATACTCTATATTGTCCTTAAATCGTCCAAGTCCTTGATTACAGCTATTACACAAGACACCTCTAATCTCGCCCGTCTGGTGGCAATGATCAATGTGTTTATCTCTTGCGTCTTTAAATTCATTTCTACATATACCACACTCCGTTATTTGCATAAGTAATCTTATGTTTTCAGGAGTTGTATTGTATTTAGTTGCTTTGTTTCCAATTAGCAAGCATTCTTTGCAAGTAGGGACGCCATAGGGAATCCTACCTTCCGGTCTTTTTAAATATGTCTGATAGAAATCTTCGTCCGGTTTTTCTACATGACATCTATTACATTCTCTCATAATCTGCAACTTATGAAAGGGCTTATGGGGAGTTGCAGCTCCCCGCCCTAATTTTACATATACTTTTCTACACAGGAGGTTACGTAGGCAACCCATATTGTTATGGCTGTAAGGCCAAAAAATCTACCTACATAAACATAAACCCTTTGAGAAAAGCTGCTATAGCTTTTATCATCGTCTAATCTGTTTAATTCTTTATTTATTTTATCAAAAATAGCGAGTGTTGTTAATATCTTAATCATAAAACCACCGCTATATCTCGCACTAACATGACCTTTGCTCTTTCGGGCAAATCTGGTGAACCATGTCCTGCTTTTTTGTCATACAAGACTTTCATTCCTTCTTCAAGGAATTCAAATCTTCCGGGATCTAAAACAGTCCCTTGTCTATATCTTGATTCATCATCAAGAGCTTCTGAGAATTCTAATCCGAATTCACTCTTCTTAGTTCCGAGCTTGCTCTCAATGATTATTACATAATCGTTAATTGCTTTCATCCGCTCTCATATTACTAATTACCACATCTGTTGATAAAACTGTCAATGCTACTGAAACTGCATTTTGTAATGCTTGCTTAGTAACCATTGCTGGATCTATAATACCCTCCTTAATCATATTATGGGCTGCGCAACCACAAGCTGCATTTACCCCTTGATTAAATTCAGTAAAACTCCAGTTGTCTGGATCTAGCCCTGCGTTCTCAAGAATCTTTCTGTATGGAGCTTCTAGCGCTTCTGCTAAAATCTCAACTCCTTTGAATTCTTCTTGATCCAGTTCCATCTCCCAATTCTGAGCTATGTACAATAAAGCTGAACCTCCTCCAGGAAGGATACCCTCCTTTTTGGCAGCTCTAACAGCGTAAACAGCATCGTCTACTCTATCAAGCTTTTCCTTTAATTCAACTTCTGTGTCAGCTCCAACTCTAATGATTGCAACCCCTCCGTGAAGAAGTGCCAATCTTTGTTGAAGATGAGCTGTGAGAACAGGATGATCTTCATTATCAAGAAGTTCTTTAATCTCCTTAATCTTATTCTCAACCTTTTCACTCTTGTCCATAACCAGAACAGTTCCATCTATATCTGATATCGCCTTTTCACACTCTCCGAGCATGCTAGGCGTAATAGAGTCAATTGAGTCGCCAAGATTTTCATCGAATACCTTAGCGCCCAAGAGCAATGCGAGATCTTCCAACAAGTCTTTTCTCTTTTGGCCGAAGCTTGGTGGCTCTACAACATTGACCTTGATCGCACCATTAACCTTGTTGCGTGCTAGCGCGCTTGTGACTTGGTTATCTAATGGTGAGATGATAAGTAGCGATCGGCCCTTCTTGATCGCATACTCACAGATGTCTTTAATCTTCAAGAAGTTTGGAATCTCAGAATAGCTTAGAAACACTAATGGGTTATCAAGCTCTGCTAATTCCTTTTCTTGATTAGTATAAAATAATGGATGTACAGATGATGCAGAAATTTGTGTTCCTTCTACAACATCTACTTTTGTTTCGTTTGTATTAGATTGTTCGATTGTAACAACCCCATCTTTTCCGACTGCTTTAAATGCGTCTGCGATGATGCGGCCAAGTGCCGTGTCGTTGTTAGCGGAGATCGTTGCGACATGTTCAATGTTTTCGTCATCTAGTTCTATTGATAGTTCGTCTATTTTCTCTAACACATAATCTTTCAGCATCTCAACTCCACGCTTTACTCCTCTAAAAGGAAACTCACTTCCTCCTTGATTGTAAAATTCGTGAATAAGTGCCTGGGCGAGTACCGTTGACGTGGTAGTTCCGTCCCCTGCTTTGGTTGCTGTGTTCTTTGCGGCCTGTTTAACCAGAGATACCCCAAGGTTCTCCACAGGATCATGCAGGAGTATAGAATTAGCCACAGTGACACCATCCTTGGTAATATGCGGGTTTCCATAATCTCCTTCTATTAAAACGCACTGGCCAGAGGGCCCTAAAGTAGAGCCCACGGCTTGTGCTAGTTTGTCGATGCCAGAAACTAACTTTGCTTTAGCATCTTTATTGAATTTTATGTCTTTTACGACATTACTTTCGTTAAGTCTCATTTGATTAAATTAAATTATATTAAAATGTATTACGAGTGGTATACTATAGAACCACCGTCAGCGATAATAGATTCGCCAGCTGCTAATGTAAATTCACCAGCTGTCTCATTTATCCTGAGACCTCTCTCATTTCCATTACCGTCGTTAAGTACAGGTCTTCCAACCCCTCCTTTGACTGTTACAGCTGTAGCGCTAGCTCCATTAGATATTAAAGTAGAAGCTTGACTTGAAACCTCTTCTAAAAATACAACAGCTCCTTGCTCAAGATTAATGTCAGATCCTGTGATAAAGATATCTTTTCCGGCTATATCGGAAATGTTAACGATTTTGTCCTCATCAGCGCTTAATGAGATTCTCAATTTACCAACACCTTCTTTGATGTTGTAAACTGCTGTCGAGGTAATATTGTCGTTTGCAGAGCTAGCTGTTACAAAAGATCCTGTACCAGCTGTGTCTCCCGTAACCACAAAGCTGTTTCCAATAAGCTCCCATCCGGTAAATATTGCATTTACTGATTGAATAGGAAGAGTTTTACTTCCGTCAAGAATTTTATCTAGGTTAACATCAAAAGATGCTGTTTGACCCGTTGCAGTTCCGTAGCTCAGTCTTATTGTGCCCTGTCCTGCTGTGATTAGTGTTTTAGTTATAGGAATGGTGCTTCCTTGTGTTAAAATTGCCATGTTTAATAGTTTTAATGATTGTGACTATATTTAATAAAAGTAAACTATTTTCCTGCGAATGCAGATTTCTTTGTAAATGGATTATTCTTCTGTCCGAACTCGAACGCTTTATTTTGAACTCTCAAGCTGGTGCTTAATGGTCTCAATGCTGCTGGGTTTGGCTTTTGATATCCTGTTGGTCCCGCTCCTTTAGTTGTTCCGGCTTCTGATCCTTTGTATTTAAACCCTTTCTTGTTTCCATACTTGTCATAGCCCTGACTTTCATCTCTTTTGCCAAAGCGATGGCCATATCCAACTTTGGTGTTCTTGTCTTCTCCAATAGCTTTAGATCTTTTCTCCCACCTGTCCTTGCGGCCTTGTCCAACTTTCTGTCTTACGTTCTTTTTGTGTTCTTGAGTCTTCTTTCCGATATCTCTTGCAGTTTGTCCTTGTCCGGACTGTCTTGCAGCTCTATCAGCTTTTTTTTGCTTCTTGTCTCTTTTTCTCGTCCAACGTTTTCTTCTGCGTCTACACCTTCTTGAATTACATCCCTCGATGCTGTCTAGTTTTCTTTGGTACTTATCAGCCTTTTTTTGCTTTCTAGCAGCTTTACCAGCTTTACGCACTTGTCTTCTAGACCCTCCAGCGTCTTTTACAGAAGCCTTTGTTCTTTTTACGTGAGCTCTATCCTCTTTTTTATGTGCTCTTCTCTCAAGTCTTGCCTTCTTTCTTCCAGTAGCTCCTTCAGCTTTCTTTCTTAATTCAGCAGCTCTTGATTCTTTACGAGCAGCAGCAGAGTATTTTGCTTTCGTTTTTCTTGAAAGACCTTCTGTGGCTTTAATCTGCTTCTTTTTAGCAGCGGCTTCTTTTCTAGCCGCACGTCTGTTAAGTCTATTCTTCTTACGTCCTTTAGCATGCTCTGCACGCTCTCTCAGACCAATAGCCTTACCTTCTTTCTTGCGTCCCTTAAGATCTTTCTTCTGTCCTTTATCATAAGCTCCAGCAGCTTTAAGTCTTTTCTTAACTCCCGCTAGAGATTTACGATTACCTTTTCGCTCCTGCTTATATCTCTCTTTAGATCCAGCTTTAGCTGCTTCAGCCTTCTTCCATGCTTTTGCAGCCTTTTTGTCTTTTCTTTGAGCAGCACGCTCCTTGCGCTTCTGTCTCCTAGATAGTTCTTTGTTTGTATCGGCTGCAGCTTTTTTAGGTGCTTCCTTTTTAGGTTCAGCTTTTGGCTTGGTTTCTTTTTTCTTTTCAGGACGTTTAACAGAAGCTTTTTTACCACCACCTCCTCGGTTTATACCACCGGATTTGACTGTTGTTTTTCTTCTTTTAATTCCTGCCATTACTGTTGACCGCTAATTGCTCCCGCTATTCCTGGATTTAATCCTGAACCTGCTTTTGTGGTTGAGGTCTTCTTTTTCTTTTGGTGGGCTGCACGCTTCCAAGTTCCTTTTCTGAATCCACTAGCGTCTCCAGCTCCTAATGCAGCTGTAGCAAGAGCGCCTCGTCCAAGTCTAGTCAATGCAGTTCCAACTGCAGACTTTCTTACACCAGCATCTCTCTCTCTTCTGCGCTTAGCTCTTCCCGCTAGTCTGGCCCCCTTTTTTGTTCCTTCGAAAAGTTTAGCTTTTCCCTCCAAGCGTTCAGTTCTTTTATTTCTTTTGGCTTCTCTATTTTCAGCTCCTGCAGCTCTATTCTTAATTCTTCGCTTTTTATTCAAAGCTCGTGCCTGCATTCTGGAGTGTCTGTTTGAAGAGAACTTTCCATCAGATCCAGCAACCTTAGCTGCTTTGAATCTTTTTCTGTTTTTCTTAATTCTTGGCGTTCTTCCAGCTGATCCAGCTGCTGCGCCTTTTCTTTGTGCACCTCTGCCCATAATTACCGTTGTTTATGTGTGGCTCTCCACTATTTTTCATGATACCCATCATTTGCACCTGTATGGAAGTGTGGTCCACTTGCCGATGGTGATGGATAATTGTATTCATCTAGAATTACATCTCCAGTCTTCTTATTGACGTATTTCCCTTTTCCTTTTTGTTCGTACCCGTTCTCTTCAAGCCATCCCAATACCTTTTCTACTCGTTCAACGTATTTAGGATTCTTTTTCCATGCAGATTTACCAACTCCTGCTGGTGTAACAGTAAAGTCCATTGACTTACCGTCTGTGTGCTTGGATTTCCAACCGATACTTCTATCTTTCTTGAGTTTGTTTCTTTCTTCGGGAGTAAGTTCTCTCTTGCCATCCCAACCGGGAACTAATTTCCTGATTTTATCTCCTCGACCTCTACTATTGTTCTTATAGTACTTCTTGAACCTGTTATCGTAGTATTGATCAGATAAATGATACAAATCATTACCTCCAATTATACGCATGTCCTTAGCGCCGACTAATTCAGAGATTCCTTTTAGGTCAGTTTCAGCAAATCTAACTAATGCAGGTGAAACTTCCCCTCCTGAGGACACTTCACTTGATTGATACTTCACTGGCTTACCGTCAATGGTCAATTTAGTACCTTTTCCGGCTAAATTTCCTCCTTTTGCGTAACTTTTAGCTGTAAGTCCTAAACTTTTGAACGTTTCATCTAATTTCTGCGCTTCTGGAGGAACAATTCCCTTCTCTCTATAATATTTATTGAGTGCTTTCTGAGATCCTGGACCCCATTTGCCATCAACACCTCTTTTTCCGAGGAATCCTGCGTCTGCAAGAGCTTGTTGAGCTGCTTTTGGGTCTGAAAGGTCTATTTGACCGCTCTCATTTATGGGTCCTTGTTGCTGTTGCTCTGGTTTATCCGTAAAAGGAACTCCAGGTTGACCAACATCAGTCTTTGAGCCATCTTCGTTTTCAAGCTTCCAACCTTCCTGGGCTTTCTTTTCCCGTTCTGGAGAGATTAGGCCAGCTCTTTCGATTGGAGTAGCATTCTTAGGTTGAGGTTGAGGTCCATGGACCTGATCTTCATTCCCTAGCTTTAATTTACCATCCTTAAAACTGTATCCTTTGTCTCTTTTTTCTTGTCGCTTGTATCCTATTGGCATTTTATTCTATTTTGCGTGTTTGTTTAGCCATTCAACTGTATGACCACCACCCATTTTCTTAGCCTTCTTTGTAGCTCCTTTAGCTTGCTTCAATGGGTCTTTCACTTTATGCTTCATCCCTGAAGGATTGTTTCCTTTCTTCAGTTCTTTGAAGTTTTGCTTCTTGTCTTTTGCTTCTGCAGCTCCTTTAAGCTTTTTGCCTTTTCCAGCAGCAGAGTCATATTTCTTTTTTCCGTACTTTGCACGGCCAATTGCTGCAGCTACTCCAGGTCCTACTTTAGCAGCTAACTTTTTAAATCCGATGTATGCCATTACATTCCCTTTTTTTGGTAGAACTTCTTTCTTCGTGCTTGGTTTCTAGCTCTCGCTTCTGCGATATTCTTTTGTTCCCAATCACTTAAGTTCTTGTTTCTTTCTTTTGATTCTTTATTTGCCTTAGAGAAGTCCTTTTCAGACTTCTTCTTCATTTTCTTTTTGCCTCCATAGGCTCCAGAAAACTTGTAGTCATTACTTGCCACCGTAAGCCCCCTTAAAGTTCTTACCCATGTTCTTAGAAGACTTTTCAAGACGATCTCTTTGTTTCATCATCTTCTTCTCATCTTTAATCTTCATCTTCTTTCTGCGCATGTCATCATCCGCAAAAGCTTTTTTCATGTCAGAATGGCCTCTCTTGGCCATGTGCATTCCATAATCTCCGTTAGCCATTATTTTTTATTTTTATATTTACGATCTAGTGCAAGAAACGCAGCCTGAGCTGAGTTCGCACCTGCACTTTTTTGCTTCTGCTTCGTCCATTTAGCTATTTTCTTTTTCTGTTTTCTCTTCTTTCTATCTCCTTTGATTTCGAAAGAACCTCTAGCTTCTACTACTGGAGCTAATGATCTAGAACCACCAATTCTTGGAGATCTCTTTGCAGTGTCTCCAGCTCTTGACTTATCTTTGATTCTATCTTTAACATCTCCAGCGACATAATCGACAGCCTTCTTCTTAAGCGCCTTAGGGTTAAACTCTTTCTTTAGCTTACCTTTAAGCAGCTTAGCGGCTTTTTTAAGCTTATCTGCCATTATGCAATACCTTTACCTCTAGCAGCTGCATTTAGTTTAGACTTAGCAGTTATTTTAGCTTTGTATTTACCAAGAGCTAATGCTTTTTTACCAGCTGCTTTAGCTACTCCTTTAACGCCTGCTTTAGAAGCTCGTGCTGCAAGAGTCTTAGCTCCTTTTACAATACCTTTCTTAATTGCGCCTTTCCCTAGTTTCGATGCTGCTTTAATAGCGTGCTTTCCAGCTGATAAAGCTTTCTTGGCATAACCTACTTTCGCTGTTGCTGCTCCTACTGCTCCTCCTGGAGCTACGGCTGCAGCTGCATCTCTAATTAATCTATGGTTTCTAGCTGAAGTTGCTTTTGATTTAATTTTCTCTGCGTCCGAGCGCCCATGTACCTTCTTTTGGTCGCGCGCACGGCTCGCTGCGCGGCCAGAAACTCTACCTCCAGCTTTCTGAGTAGCTGCTAATCTAGCTGCCTTCTCATTTGCTGCTTTTCTATTTCTAGCTGATGCTTTCTTGTCGAATGTAGCTTTAGCTCTAGCTTCGTCTACTCTAGTTCCAACGTAGTTCTTTACCGCACCTCCTGTTTTCGATGCGGCTGCGGCGGCTTTATCTCCGCGTGCTTTTACTGCAGCTCTACTTGCTTGATGCCTCCCAGCTGCATTGCGTGATCTTCTTTGTGCCATTATATTAAATGATATGTTATAAATGAATTACTTCCTACGGTTATTATATCTTGCTCATTAAACCCTACTTCAATTGGGAATGAAACTTCTGATAAGTCTATAGTAGCTGTAACTGATGTTCCGTCAAATATTTTAATAGTTCCGTATCCCGATGTTATAGAAACATTTTGAGTTGCGGCTTCCTCATACTCGTAGTGAACTGTAATAGTATCTCCAGCTCCAACCCCAAGTGCCCTTGTTATTGTTGTTCCTGAGAATGAAAAGGAATCTAAGCGCTGAGGAAACTCAGTACCATCCTGACCTACTACTGTAATACTTATAAGGTTAACTATATTGTGAGATACTGTAAACTCTGCTCTTTGAGTTCCAGCGTTAGGAGCAATTCCTTCTTCTGTAGTGTCTACAATAACAGTTGCTCCAGAAGGATCAATCACATCCCCGTCAGTGGAGATTAGAATATCTCCTGTAGGAGGTGTGTATTCTGGCAATGCACTTGCTAAAAACGCTACACTACCATTCCCAACTACCGATGTAAATGAATCAGTTAAATCCTCTAGATTGCCTGAGATCTCATTAATAGGTCCAATAATATCAGATGACTGAATGCTATCAAAAGCAAATGATCCTTCTCCAGATAACAAGTATCCATCTAAAGGAACTCCGTCTGTAGCAATTTGTGCTCCAGTAACTGTCCATTCTGTTGAGGTAGCGTACCATGCAGAACCTGAAACTTCTAAACTTGTTCCAGCCTCCAATGCGAATGGGTACTTAATATTTGATAGGTTTATAGGAATTCTTCTATTTCCTAATACCAATGTTCCTTTACCAGCCCCAGAACTAATAGTGGGCCCGTCAGGGAATGTTTCGTTTTTAGTAATAAATGCCATTTTTAGCTTTTTTAAGTTAGTGGTCGGGAGTACCGTTTCTAGTCGGTAGCGAACCTATGTCGTACTCCCTTACTCCCACCTTTTTTTATTCTTTATTTATAATGGTATACCGAAATGTGTCGCATTGAATGCAATCGCCAATAGACTCACAGGTATTCCAATAATTAATTGTCCGATAGCGTAATTCTGTGCAAACGCATATCTCTTAGATGAGCCTAATGCCCATGCTAAAGTACAGAAAGGAATCAATTGCCATAAAGCAAATACGATCCAATCTTTTAATTCCATGTCTTTTGATTCTTTCATCTTAGAAATAGGGTTTTAATGTACTATATACTTTTGAATATGCTTTCAACTTAAATGTATCAGGCATATCCTTTTGTAATTCAAATTCGATTTGATCTAAGATCATAGAAGCTGTCTCCATTGCTTGCTGCTCTAATTTGAGCTGTGCCATCTTATCCATAAATGCTGTTTCTTTAGTTAGACTCATCTTCTTCATCAATCTCTTCTGCTAGTTCAACTAGCTTAGCTTTTAGTTTCTTGTAATTCTCGGATGTCCTTTTCTGACGATCCATGATCTCTGCCAGTCTTTCCTGTGCTCTGTCATACGCTATCTCTAACGCGTTAATCTCTTCACGAGTTTTCTTTAACTCGATTGCTGTTCCCTCCAATGTCTCCGCACCGAAGTCTTCATGTTGTGGAACTCCGTTGATCCACACTTGTCTGTAATAAGTCATTTCTAACTGTTTTTTTATGTTTGGCTTTTTCCCAGCGAAGCCATTTACGCTGTGCTTGTTTGAGCGAGATCTCTCCCTTGTCTAGTTGCTCCTTTAAAATTATATAGTATGCTTCACAGCTACTAATCTTCTTCGAGTCCTTCCCGTACCCTACGGTCATTATACCTATCATTAGGCAAACTGTCAATAAATTTTTCATTCTTTCTGTCGGTCTTTCGAAGTTGCTTCAGCTCCTTCCTGATCCCTTCAAGCTCTCGCCGAAGTCCCTTCAGTTGTTTCAAAAATTCTTTCTCTAATTCCATTTAATTTGATTGTAAAAATATATGTATAGCGCAACGTCTTTCGTTGTCACCTAAGTCGTATCTAATCCATTCTCCGGTAACTTTATTCCAGGCTATAAAATGATCAGGGTAAGTTGTAGGATGATACATAGCGTACACCCAATCCCCAATCGTAACTGTCGATGCGAATCCGTCGTTATCAGGATCTGATCCAGGAGCATTAATATTCCCTCCTGCTACAGCTTCGGGATACTCATCTAGTATTCCCCCAATTCCTCCAGTAATAGCCATCGTCCATAAACCTTCACTATACTTATTTATAGGTCCAGCTACATCAACATCATTACCATAACACTGCTCCTTATCCCATGCTACACTTGCAGGAGCTACAGGTCCAAAGAAATTACCTTGAACATCTTCTTTTTCACATGCTCCAAATGCAAGGAAGTATATACATAGTACCAGTACTTTTTTCATCTTCTTCTATTTAATTAAATTCGTATATAAAACCCCACCGGGGTATGTTTTCTATATTAGTTATATATGTGGAGATGGTAGGTAACCTATCTCTGACACAATGTCATGACAAAAATGAAAACCGATTCTAAAACCCCACCCCCTGACAAAACGTCATATTGTTTTTACAAATGATTATGAATATCGTAACGAAATGAATACATCATTATGAATATCGTAATTAATATTGCGTTATGTTATAGTATTTATATGTCATTATGGCATAGCTAATATCATTACATGCCTTTAGAGATTAGGTTATACATGTACCATATTCAACATTTAACAAACGATTAATATCCTTTAATGGTGGTATATATATATATAGGAGTAAAAACCTCTTATATCGTCTCATATGCGTTGTAATGGTATTGTAATAGATTGTATTGGGTTATCAACTGTAATTACATAAGAGCCGTTACATGTCTATTATAATACCTATTCAACCTTTATAAGCCACGTTATTGC
>JAOWAZ010479761.1:0-10978 GCA_028565935.1 Goniobranchus fidelis
TCCCTCCCCCCGTTTACAGGTCTGTAGTTTTTTTTATTTTTATTTTAATGGGTTTGTCTATCAAATTTGGACTTAATCCAACAATACTTTTGTTTTCCAAAACACGATTACAGTTGAAAAGGGAATGAAGGTAAGTTGAGTGTTTAATAGTCAAGGGAGGTAATGCTGAAATACACAAATTTTTCAATTCAAACCCAAGTAAAAATTATAATTTTGTTGTCTGGAAGAATGATTAATTTTTATTGACTTGTGATAAACCAATTAACCAATGGCCATAAGGCCATGTCTTATAGTGGATGGGTAAGTAGGAAGAGAAGACTGGTTATCTTTCATTGCAATAGATTAGAGAGGATAACGAAGTGTTATGTTGCGTGTTACATGTAACTTGTTTTGGGCTTAGATTAGCTTTAACAGTGAGGGTATTTTTTGAGACAGGCATTGAGATGAAAATCTTTGTTTTGAAAAGGATACTGATATTTAGAGGGACAATTTATGTAGAAAAGAATTAGTTCCAGTGAAATTGAGGTCATTTAAGAGAAATGAGCAATAACCTGAACAAAACAGCTCCTCATTGTGAGTTTCATCAGTACATGGAGGAGAACCTCCCGTGAAATTGGACCCCACATAAAAAAATACTGGAGTAAAACGAAATGATAATACATTTCTTAACAATATTTTCCGAATACATCCAAAATTATTTTTATCTGTAAAAAAAAATCCAAACAACTCAACCAAAAAAGGAAGCACTTATATTGCTTCTTTTTAACTCCCAACTGACAAGTCATCCACAAATGTATTGATTGATTAATTTGTTCACGTCAAGTAGAGGAATTTGTGAATTGTTTAAAAGAGGCTATCGGTGTGCGAATTAAGTTTAACTTGTGTTTTTCTCTACTGTTTTTCTTACAGTTTCGAGTTCATTCCAGCGCTTATTACTTCATGTTGTGTGAGACTGTCATGTTCCCTCTCAAACCCGAGATTCTTGCAACTCTACGCAAGTTCTTCATTCGCATCGGACCAGTCTTTAAAATTGTCTCACCATCGTAATGAAAATTTTCAACCAAGTCATAGAGATTTACAATGTTGTTATTAGGATTTGTTGTGTAGATATGATATCTAAAGGTTTTTATTCTTCTTTGTAATTTAGCAACTCTCACATTTTATTTACCACCAATGTTTTAATGAATTATTCCTATATGGGTGAAGATATCTATCATGGATTGCATTTGTTTAGGTGTAACATTTTATAATTGAATAAAGGAGGAATTATGTTGTTTGTTATATATTTTATCATTGGCTACACAACATTGCCATGAAGAAATCGATGGCGCTCCCCTGTTGGGCTTTTTCTTCTGTTAAAATCATGAAGATCAATATCAGTTTAGCCCTTAAGTGGTCAAATTAAGGTCAGCTTAAACTAGTTTGAGAGTTCTGGATTCTGCAGGCTGTACCTACATTTATTTTTCCTCATGATTAGTGTTGAGGACCTCTTAGTAAAATTGCAAAGAGCTTGGCTTGATTAGGGTTATGTGCTATATAAATAAATGCATTGTGATTATTTTTTCAAAACACTATTACACAATTATATGTTCAGCTGAAATTTTTCAGTTTCTCCTTGAGCAGTAACTGTAGAAACACATGATTTTATTTTGTATGTTAGTAATAGACACAACGGGATGAAAAGTGTTATGTGAGTGAATGTGAGTAGTTTGTAAAAAAAACTTTAATGTGGAGACAAACATGGCATTGGTTTTGTATAGACAGATGTAATACAATTTACTAGGTTGGTGTAGAGATATGGTGCAAATGATACTTATTAACTTGGTTTAGAGACGCAGTGCAAATGAATGATACATATTAGCTTGGTGTAGAGACATACTACAAATGATGCTTGTTTGGTATACAAACATGGTACAAATGAAATCTATTAAAGTTTTTTCCGAACAAATGTGAACATAGCCGGATCAAATCTGACATAGCCGACTAAAGTGTGACATAACCACTTCAAATAGAACAAGCCGCTCCAAATATGAAAATAGGCGACATCGTTTCGAACATTGCTGGCTCAAATGTGAACAAAAGCCAAATCAAATGTGACATTGCCAATTCAAGTGAACAAATCCAAAAAAAAAAAAAAAAGAAGCATTTTCTATTGGGTAATTCTGCAGATTCACTCTATGAATGTGTTAAACCATGATGGTTTATTTTCCTTTACATAATTTGTGATGTATGAGCCTCTGAGGTTGCTGACTGAAATGTCATGGTTAGGTTTGGCTACTGTGACCCAGGACTACAAAAATGGCTCTGGACACTTTCCTAGCACAACCATGGGTGCGCTTCATCCATAGATTTATTCTTGCCTCATCGATGAAGATTAATTCAGAATCTTATATTCTAATGGATCCATGTTGCTTATTCAAATCGAAGATTCTTCTTTCGTTACATATTTCTTTCCGCAGAAGCCCAGCCAGTATTTAGGCTATTGTTGTCCTCCCAATAACAGAGGTCTAGCTGGAGGTAGAAGAGTAACAAGTTCCCAGTTATCTGAATAGTGAAATCAGGGTGATCTTACACAATTCTCTAGAATTCCTTCCTCATCTCATCATTTCTTTACTCATTCTCCTGCCACCCCCAGGTCTTGCTCGCAAACCTTAATTTTCCAATGCCACATAGATTGTAAGCATTGAGTACCTCAGCTGCCATGAGGTTGTCCTCCCCTTTGATGAAAGTCATAAAAAGTGTATATTCTTTTATCTTCTGTGGAAACTTATGAATGAGGGCTATGGAATTATGAAGATTTAGATCAATCTTCCCTTTTGCTTTGGGCTTGTTAGACCTAGAGTATAAATCTAGAATCTAGAGCAGTTATTCTCGAGTCGATTCAAATTTGAGACGGCCATGTCACATTTGGATTGGAATTATGCTATATTTGAACTGGCCGAGTGCAACAAGGTGCTTTCACACCATTGTTTCTATTTGGGACGGCAATGTCCCATTTGATCTGGCTATGTTACATTTCAAAGTCCTCTGTTCACATGTTTTGGGGAATACTATAGTTTGATCTAGAGGTATACTGCAAAATGAATGTTGCTAGTTTAGTACAAGACACACATGATGCAAAAGACATTTGTTCAATGTGATGTCAAACATAATACAAATGACACTTACTAGTTTGGTGTAAGACAAAAATTGTACAAATGACATTTGCTTCTATTAGTTTCAGAGAGAGAGAGAAAAAAAAAGCCCAACAGTTGTTCCTGCATGGCTTATTATAAGGGTGTTTTAAAAATTCGACTCTTTGTTTCCTGCCTTGCCCAAGGTCAAAAATAAGACTTAAACATCCCTTGATATCAAGAGATAATATCAGCGCTGTTTTTAATTGCAAATGTGTAGGGAAAAGAATGGTGAGGTTGTCAGCAGATAAAAGTCAACTTGGCTTTTCAAAGCAGTTTTAGTTTTGGCCTAAGCCTTAAATGATGGAAACTCAGCCTGTAGCAAGATTGATTTGACCACTTGAGGGTTAAAAAAAACCCAACTAACGTCCCCTTTTAAGTCTGTAATATTCATGTTTCCTGTTTGAAATCATTTGAAGGTTAGAGGAAACATAAATATGATATATTTACTCCAAGGAGTTTTGGAAGTGGGAATGAACTGTCAGGTTTAGAGTTACTGTTTTCAATACATTTTATCTTAATTAATTGAAAATAAGAGCATTTCATCAGACAAATGTTATAATTCGAGATGTTTTAAAAGTTGATCTAAATGTATATTATTTTGTAAAGAGTCATATGTTTTAAGCATTCTGTATATCCTTAGAGTGAAGTGAGAGGGCAGTTGTGAGAAAAATTTGGCCCTGACATTATGTCTTTTTTCTCAGTCACTTTTTTTGTAAATTTGTACGTTTGCGAGATTTTGTAGTCCAATTCTATAGATTTTTTGTTTTTCATTAAGTTTTAACACATATTTCAGGGGATTCACTGGAAATTTTCTTTAAGTTTATGATTATAAAATAAGAATATTTATTTTGTTTTGTATTATATGAGAACAAATCAACTTTATCTTTTTTTTTTTTTTTCCTCAAAGGCTTTATAGAGGAAAGCTTGGGTGTTACTGTTTATTCTTTTATCACAAAATTCATCCTGCACTTAATCAGAAAGAACAACAAAAATATAACATCATCAAACTAGGTTTCAAATCATACTTTTGTGTTGTTAAACTCAAGCAAATTGTTGTTGCAGAATCCTTTTCTGCTTCCTCCAATTTCATGAAGAAAAAAAATATGATTTGAATGCCTGCTTTTAATTTGTACAACACACAGCTAAGAAGTAAGAATCATAGGTCTATCTCAATCATGCATGCTTTGTAAATTTAAGACTTGTTTTATATTTAGCTATCATCATCTTTTTTTTGTCTTTTTGTTGTTTTTTTTATCATTCATTAAGCGTTCATTGAAATTGAAAGAGGAGAGGAGAATACAGCAGCAATGAATTGTTGCTAGAATGAAATGCTTAACCGAATTCCTTAAAGCATAGAAATGTCTCCTGTTCTTTTTATCTCAGAATGCTTAACATCAGCAAATCAACTGAATTCTCACGCCTTCCATTTTCAAACAGTTAAAAAGAATTGTATCAGAAACAAAAGTCTTGTGTGAGGTACATGATATCTGTTTTGACTTTTCAGTGGAGTTCTATGGCTTGCATATGATTGATTTTTGAGGATCCCAATCATATTTGTTTCTGAGAATCCCTATCGTATTTGTTTCTGAGGATCATGAGCGTATGTGTTCCTGAGGATCCCAAGCGTATGTGTTTCTGAGGATCCCAATCATATTTGTTTCTGAGAATCCCAAGCATATGTGTTTCTGAGGATCCCAAGCATATGTATGTCTGAGGATTCTAATCAAAGGCTACTTCATCCCTGAACAGGGACACATCTCCTGAGATAAGATATTCTAGTCTTTTAATAAATTCAGGATCCCTCCCATGTTATTTTATTCCTCCAACAAATAATCTAACCGAAGCATTGTCTACTTATTAAGATCTTAAATTAAAAATCAATCCCATTAAGAAAAAGTTTGACTATTTCAAAAGCCTAATTTTAAGAACAATCTGTTTATCTCCATACTTATTTTTAGTCAATGCGATTAAGGTTGGGAATCCAGACGCAAAAGGTTGTGTGAGAAAAAGTCATTCACGCCCGGATGGTCAGTAAAGAAATCAAAACCTAATAACACAAAAACCAACAAGAAACAAAACAACCAAAAAAAAAAAGAAAAAAAAAAAAAGAAAAAAAAAAGAAAGAAACAGTCAAAACAACAACAAAAAACAACACACAAATATACATTGTGATGTAATTTCAAATATAAATATTATGTACCCTCTGAATTTGTGATATGATCTATTTTATTTTATCTTGTACACATGTTATATCCATCAACATTTGTCCATAGTCTCATGCACTATATTTTGCCTTGTGATTCATAATTAAGGGACCCATCTTCAAGCTAATGGTGTCAGATAATATTCTAACATAAAGCTGAGAATTTTTATTCAAGAATTTTTTTTCTCTCTGCCTTCATGAAATTTTCAATGACATGAACAAGTGGGAGGTGGTGGGCAAAATTACCTCTCAGTGTGTCTTTTTTGTGTTTTCTTTATTTTTAATCCTGTGTCTATGGCTTTATCATACTTCATTGAAGAATAGGAAAAATTAGCTGAGCTCCTGATCCTGACTTGATAAAGTTCATTGTCTTAGAGATTTTTTTTCCTAAAGGTGTTGAATTCAGGAACTTCATGCTGACTTTTGCTACATGTGGCAGAGCTCATCCTGCATAAACCACTGGTGTCAGATGTCATCAGTTTGCCTATTCAGACTAGGTAATTACATGTAAAATGTTCAACAAAGTGCATAGTGTTGGAAATTCTGTATGACTGTTTGATCTCTTTCCTTATCATCTTCTCTATGCCACTGGCTCATGACGCAGGTACTTTCTGAATTCAAATGGTCTGTTTTCTATCTGAAAAGCTTGTTTGGTTGACCAAAATTGCGTCCTTTTTTTTATTGACGTGTCTAGGCAAGTAACCATTCCTCTCCATCATTTTTTATTCCTTTTCATTCACGCAAGAGTTTTATATTTTGTTTGGAATAATGATTCAACATCCACCGGCCTCTTCTAAGAAATCTGGTTCTTTAGAGCATAGCAATGTAGTCTGTTAAGCTCTTCATCTGTTAAATGTTGAACCCAGTTCATGCTAGCTCAAGGCTAGGTTATCGCTGCAAGTTATTTATGATTCAATTTGAATATATACATCTGGGATTAGTGGGATTAATTACATTTTTTGATGATTGTTTAAGGTACGTATACTGCTCTTCAATAAGCTTCCTCAGTTTCATTTACACCCTTATTGTTAGAATAAAACAATATTGATCAAAAGAGCATGCTGTCTTTGGCTGTAGGACATGGTTGTTTAGAAAACAATCATGTGAAAGGCACATTTTGCCCTTCTGATCTTTGACTTATATAGGACACCTAAGCAATTGGGTTTATAAATGGTTTCAGTTTAAAACCTTAATTAAAAGGTCTCTCAAATGATGTTATTTTCTGTACATTCTTTTCTCAAAATCACTTTTGTGCTCTAGTAAGAATCATGAAGATTAAAAAAATAAAGAATTTTCCAGAATGTATTTCTCTCTTGATTTGTTTTGAGATTTTAGGCATTTGTATCATTATATTGACCGATGATGTAAGAGAAAAAAGTATCATGTACCTAATAGGTAGGCTGATGTACACAAATGACTTTAATAGTTTCATTTTGTTCCTTTTTTTTCCCTGTCCTTTTTCCTTTCTTTTTCAAAACTACATCACCCTCTGTGTAATCATAACCATTGTAACAAGCTCACCATTTGCATCATTTTTGTTTTAGCTGGTAATCTCTATAATATTCATGTATTTATAATTTTAATAAATAATCATTTAACCTTATATAACATAAGAATTATGCAGTAGTATCTCATCATGATGAGATTTCCGAACTCCCCCAGCTCTCAGACTCTTGATACGACATGAAATGAGTTTCAAAGAGGTGTAATGGATTATATCTGTTATTGATACATATTTTTTCGTTTTTCATCATGAACTGCGGGCCTTTTCACTCAACTGTACTATACATCAGTCATGCTCATATTAATATCTGAATAAGTATGAAACGCTTGATCCTTCTTTCATTTCATTTTGTTCTTTCACAACCTTTTATGTATTCTTCACAAAAACCCTTCATATATACATTTTTTGCTCAGACCTGTATACTGGGTGGGAGAACAAATTTGCAGGTGTTTGGAGTGCTATAACTCCCTTGAATTTGTATAAATATAAACAAAAATTCCCACAAGTAAGAATTGGTTTGTTCGGGGACTGTTTTATAAAGAGGAAATAACTTTTGATGAGATCAGAACATCATCTTCATAGAAGATTTGCATCAGAAAGGTGATAAAGCGAACAGGTGGACCCTTAGATAAAATCAACTACTAAAGTAAGAGACTGTTTGTTCCTTGATATGCCATTTTTAACCATGCTTACTCATTTTGTCATAAATTTTGTTGTCCAGCTATGAGTCACATTTGTAGTCTATTAGAAATTAATTATTCCAGATCCTCTCAAAATTTCATGTTTCTATCATAAATAAATCTGAAGATATATAATGACAAAGTCCTGCCTTTTTTTTTCCCCTCCCACCCAGTATGCTCATCTCTTTGGCCTACTTTTCATCATGTGCAAGTCCTCATTTTTCACACTTGGGGTTGATATTTACTTTGCATGCCTTAAGAATATTATATTTTTAAATGACAAAATATTGACAAAAAGAAAGACAATGTGATTTAAAACAGCAAGAATTTTTTTTTTTTAAATCTTTGTTCTGCAGCTTGTAGATATATCTAATTGGTATGTTTTCGATCAAGTGCAGGACATACGGTTCCTTTTGTTGCTTTATCTTGTCTTTTTACTCTCTTGAGGTACAGAAATTAAAGGACAAAAAATTGGATCAATTGAAGTACATGTAATTTCTTTAATTCTTTTCACTTTCAGTTGTTGAGTAAAGTATTCATTCCTTGGGTTGGGATGTATTCTTTTGCAGTATTCTTTTGGCTTTTGTATTTGACACAAGAGAGTGGGTAATGTTTGAAACTTAAAACTGAGTCTGAGATTTACATCCATTATGCTTCATGTTTTTGGATTTTGATTGGCTGATTGAACCAATGAGACCTGCGTCTGTTTTGAACATTGTCAATGAGGAAATTATTCCCATGTCTCACTCTTTCGATTAAATACCCTTTTTTTTTTTCCATCTGATTCCATACTGCACAAAGCTGTATTCCTTCCACAGTGCAAATTCTAACCATTCATTTAGGCATCTGAGGAGACTAGCATCATTCAAGGCCTGCTTCTTTTTTATACAGTTCAATATCATGTGAAGTCTAAAGGAAACTGATATTACATTCAACCTGTATATTTTAATGTTATAATCATCCTCTACATGACAAAACCAATAATCTTCTCTCTTTGTTGAAGTTATTTTTGTTGTTGTTGTTGTTGTTGTATTTGTTGAGGGAAAGGTTATTATTACCTTTATCTGTCAATTTGTTGTTGTTTTTGAAGGGAAGATTTAATAGTACAACTATCTCTGAATTCTTGTTTTCGAGGTGAGGATTAATAAATTATTACATTTATGTGTCAGTTGGTGTTCTTGATGTTGCTGTGGAGGTAATGATTACCTATAGCTTCCACTGGTGTTATAAATGAAAATAAAGATAATATATCTACATATATATATATGCAAACATGATTCTGGACAGGAATCAACTGAAGCCTTCTACTTTTTCCTTGGTGATCTGGATTCCATGAAGATGTACTCTGCTTTGGTGCTTATTGATTTGGAGCATATCAAAAGAGATTATCTAAATTTAACATAACAACACTTTTCTCTACACCTATATGAAACCCTCAAATTCAAATGAGAGGTGTCTAAGAGTGATAGGAATGGAAATTGCTGATCTTGACTCCAGAACATTGATTTTCTTAGTTGTGGCTTTCTTCTTTTGTATTTATTTATTTATTTATTTATTTTATTTATTTATGTATTTGATTAAAGTCATTTCATTCCTGTCAATAATCTTCTTCAATGATTTTAGTTTAGTTTGATTATGTTGAATTAGAATTATTATTCTATTTATTGTATTTCTGTTAGTCACTTCAAGGCTTCTCACATTCAATCAGTCAAATCCATGCATTTTTTTTTTTTTCTGAATTAGGTCTTTGGGGTATATTTAATTCAGTGTTGTGTACATGTCTAATGTCTTTTTTTCCCGTTTTTTCACCTTTGTTTTAAACTTATTTCATGTTTTGTAGTTCAAAGCACTCTTTATTTATTGCATCATGTGGTTGTTTTTTTGTTTGTATTTTTTTTTTGTCTGATAACACAGAATATATTTTGTGATAAAATTTCAAGCGACCAATGGGTGATTCTCCATTTTTTTTGTGTTTTACAGATATCAATAAAGTAATACTTCAAACAAAGTAATTCCTTCATGTTCATTTTTTCATTTTTTGTTTATCTTGTTTTCATTTAGCATCAGAATTAAGGTTAAAACTTCAATACAGTATCTCTATTGTTAGGTATATATCCGATGAGTGGTAATGCCATTAAGCATTTGGAAAGGAATGATAGCAAGGTTAAATTCTATTCCAGTGCATTACAAAGTTTTTAATCTGGACCTTATTGTTCAGTCTTCTGCTGTTCGTAAGCCGACTTCTATTTTTAAAAACTTTCATGCACATAATTATGTAACATGAAGTTAGTATTAGTTTACATAATTTCTATCATGGTCCTCTGCAGGATCCCAGGTAAGGCATCTCCCCAAAGCCCATTACCCTCATGGTGTTCCGAGTGAGATTAATGGTAGGTCGCATTCTTTATCTATTCAAAAATTGGCCATGAATGGCTGCAAATGTTATTCCTACCTTAGGACAGTATTAAAGAATTCATGTCTGATTTTGCATATCATGCCGATGCTGCATCACCCAGAAGAGTCACTCCATCCTGATGCTTTATTGGAAGTTCTATGTAGTAGACAAGTGCAGGTGGTGACAAGGAATACCCCTTGGCGTAAAACTGTCGAAACCCCCAATGGGCATAGCTGAATGTGTTCACAGGAGCATTTCACTCAGAGCCAGAACATAGCCTACTCTCAATTCAATACATTTCTTTCATATTAGTACGTGGTGATCTCCAACAAAGATAGCCCCGCTAGTACTTTTATAGTAGGCCTACTAGTACCTGCAATGCTAACCAGACAGAGGGTCATCTTTCAATCAAATCAATTAAATTTGAAAGACTGAATTCATTTCCCCATTATTTACATAGCGGCCAGTTAAAAACATGCAAACCACTATCATTTCACTATCATATGCAAAGGAAGCAGAATAATGTTAATAAGTAGTGATATTAAATTGACAAAGATGAGATAAGAGGTATTGTTAAGTCTTCACCAACAAAGTCTTGATGTCGATCCAATACCTACCCTACGGTTGATCACTCACCTTGATTGTGTGCTGGATGTTATTACAGCTAACATAAATGACTCTCTCGAGACAAGGAAGTGTGCCAACCTCTTTTAAACATGCTGTTGTAATTCCTCTTGAAAAAGCAAAACTTGAATTCAGACGAACTTAAAAACTATAGGAGGCCTTCTTGTCACAGATTCTTGAGAGTTGTATTGACTCAGCTTAAAAGAACATTGTAAACAAAACGATCTCCTGGAAATGTTTCAATCAGCATATAGAGAGTTGCATAACACAGAAACAGCTCTTCTTAAAGTGCAAAATGACCTTTTGTGTAAAGCTGAGGAGGGTAATGTCTCCATTCTCTCACTTCTGGATTTGAGTGCTGCGTTTGATACGCTAGATCATTCTATTCTTATCAAG
>JAOWAZ010480870.1:0-10977 GCA_028565935.1 Goniobranchus fidelis
GGCAGTATGGTTTTAAGTATTATAAATCTTGTCTAACATGAGCTTATAGAAATATGATATCGAATCATGTTAGTACTTTTGGCATTTTTACTGATTCACTCCTTACAAGAACAAATCATGCCAAGTAATAAAAACTGTTGACCTAGAACTGAAAACAATCAGCAGTATTCACCATGTCTCAGGCATTGAAGCAGTTGCCTTACTTATCACTTATTTTTTTACAGTTCAATATCTGACAAAGTTAAATACACTGTATTTGATAGATAACATTAAAAAGCTTCAGTTTTCCAAGGAAATAAAGATGTTCATTTTGTTACTCCTCCCAGCCTAAAAATAGATTTTAAGGCTATTTACAGTATCTATGTGTCAATGGATCAAATTTGTGTTCCTACATACTGTTGTGAAAGAAATTTTATGTGATTCAGACTGTGCACATTGCTACAATCACATTCAGGTGGCAATGAAAACTTTAGTATCTTCTTCACCACTTCCTATAAATAATACTCATCTAAACACTACTTCAGAGAAAATACACTTGAACAACTGCTTTATCTGATAAAATTAATCATAGCACATTTTCCACATCTTCTTGTGTCATTCATATTTACCTTGGTACCAACTTTGCATAAAATATCATGGAAGGGTAGAAAGATCCCATGATCTCTCTGACAGAAAAAATAACGTTTGTTGTTGCAAAAACCATCATGGCGGCCCACTGAAAGAAAAAGGATGTAGAAAGGTCCTCATGTTTAGAAGAACATGTTAATAGCTGCAGAATTTTTGGTAACTGTATTGCAAAAATTAAGAGGAATAAATTCCATTAATTAAGAAAAAGGTACTGCTTACAGAAGCACAGTTGTCCTCTCTAATATCAATATTAGGGAGGTACAGTTGTACTTCCCTAAAAACTGTACAAGGGAGGCATAGTTGTACTTTCTTAATAATAAAATTAGATGTAGTTGTAGCCTACTTCCCTGATGAAAGCATTAATCTGGGATGTATGGTAGTAGGTGGTAAAGTTGTACATTATAAGTATCAGGAAGGCATCGTAATTGCTGTGAGAATAATTCAAATTAATCGCTACACAAACTGACAGGCCTTAATATGAGCATTTATTGGGTGATCTTTTTCTTGCCCTAGTTCCTCAATTCTCTATCATGGACACAAGTGATCGACAAAATCACCCTGTAGATCTATCATCTCTGATTTTTTCTTTCAACTGACTTACTCCCAGTCCTTACAGTAGTAGTGCTCTAAGAACACGTCCCTGGGGAGATTGAAATATCTTGTTCTTAGAGGGACGTTGCTGGTAGGCGGACTCCAAGGGACATATTCTATATGATGTATTTACTCGATAGTCCCAGATAATATCCCTTTATTAAGGGTGGGGATTTTATGAATTTTGGGGCAAATTTAGCCTTTTGGAATTTATGCTTAAAATCAATCTTCAACATCTAATCAAACAAATTCCAACACGTTTTTACGTAAATAAAAGCTATAAATATGATTAATTTGAACTTTGAATCATTAATTGTTTCTCTTTTACCAGAAAATGCCTTAAAAACCGAAAGTTTGGGACATTTTTAAAAAAAATAGGGGAACAGTTTTATTTTCTTAATCATTTTCATAATTTTTTAGTTACAGGCTTTATATTTTGCAGTAAGATCCTTCATAGGTGGATACAAACAGCTGAAAAATAAAATTAAAGATATCTGTACAATTTTGTCTTTCATAAGCCATGAAATGTACAAAATTGTGTATTTTTTGGGCTTTCTGAAACCACAAATATTTGATAATTTATATGTCTTAAGATAAGCTCAAACAGACTGAGCTGTTTTTTCAGCTATTTGTAATAGGGTAAAAGGAGCATAATGCAAAAAGAATCATGTCTCTATCTTTAAAAATAAGAAAATGGTTAAGAAAATAAAAAGTGTGTTTATTTTCAAGATGGCCGCCGTTACCATAGCAACCGAGATATTTATTGGTCTAATTAAGATTGAAATGTTTATGTCTTAACCTGTACTAAACATCTGTGAAGTCAAACACTGAAAACAAGTGATTTTTGATGAAATAGAAAGTTTGATATCGAGCCCCCTTAAATGAAAGGAATTGGAGGATGGATTGCATGGACCAACAATGACTTGATTTTAATTTCATGGTATATACTGGTATTAATATCATGCATGCCATTGTAATAAAGTCCATATCTTCATTCTCTCGTTTTCTTCTCCTTTTTTTTTCATTGAATTCTGTATCGGAAAGTAAAGTAAGTAAAAAGTAAAGATTTGAAAATGGTGGAAAACTTATGTTGCAACAAAACTACATGTGTGAAACCAGACAATGTCACACTGATGTCATTTGATATACAGATGGGTGTAAGGCAGGCATGTGATATATCACCTGGTCTGTTTAATCTGTATAGTAAAGGAATTTTCCAAAGGATTGAAAATTGTGAAAGATGGAGGGCAGAATTTTTTGAACAATTTAAGATACTCAGATGATGGTTCCTTGATGGCATACTCACCTGTAGATGTACAGAAAATGTTAGATGTAACTTTTCACATTGAATGAAGAAATGGGGCTCTGACTGAATGTTAAAAAAACAGCATTCATCTATGGCTATATCAAAATATGATGAAGATATTGTCGTGCCTGTGCACTTTTTGCATAAGTGAAAACTGTGCCATATTTGGTTTTTCACTTGCTCCTATGTAAAATTTTCTGGTGCGTCCATTGGTGGTGTCTTTTTTTAAGGTACGCCAAACAGTTTTACATATGAAGGAAATCAAAATACATATACAGTTGTCTTGCAAATATCTCTGCACAAAGTGGGCAGGCTCCATGCTGCCAAAGTGCGTACAAAAATTTGATATGAAATGATCGACTTTGAGGAAAGATATTTTGTTTTTTTGCTCTCCTGTAAAATTGTGAAATCCACATACACAAAAAGTGCATGGGCACGACGATATACCTTTTCATTTTGTCAGCAAAGGTGAAGAAAGTCACACAAATAAACAAAGATAATTACCTTGGCATCCCCATCACAAACGATGCTCATGATACAGAAGATTAAAGATAAAGATTGCATTTATGTAGCGCTTTTCACAGTTCTACAAACAGTCTCAAAGCGCTTTACAGTATCTTATACCCTAGCAGGCATACTCCCTTTAAAATGCCCATTCTGAAATAAATTAAAGATTAATGAAAGATGAATAAAGTCTAGAAAAGCTTCTTCCATAATGAATAAATTCTGGAAATCAAACTGAACACATGCAAACAAACAAAATAAAAATCTCCAATC
Organism: Goniobranchus fidelis; assembly: GCA_028565935.1. Lineage (NCBI taxonomy): Eukaryota > Metazoa > Mollusca > Gastropoda > Nudibranchia > Chromodorididae > Goniobranchus > Goniobranchus fidelis. Next base: position 3,302 of record JAOWAZ010480870.1, read on the forward strand.
ACCCAACAGTTCTATCATATTATGGACTGAAAATTATATAGAAGGGATCAGACAGAAATTTCCAAAAGAAATGTTTAAGAAGAATCTTCAAGATATTTTGGCCATTCAAAATTACTAATCAGGACCTCCTTATGAAAGAAGGAATGGAACAAATATCAATTACAGTTAAAAGTGGAGAAGGAGATGGCTTGGACACATCATTAGAGTACAAACCCGGATGCTCTTTAAGACTGGCTTAATATGGACACCACAGAGCAAAATAGGGAGATGTGGCCTCGTTGAAACGTGAAGAAACAATAGAGAGAGATAAGACAGGAGGTGAACATAGGTGTGAAGTCAGCAAAAAAGAAAGGCAGAGAACTTTGGCTTTTCCAAGTGTTGGCCATGTGTCACTGAACCGACAGATGTTAAGCAAAATAATTGAATATTCTTGATGGGATTCTGTAGCTTTTGTGATTTTCCATTCTGTCACATTAAAGTGTTTTCAATTTTGTTTTCAGTAATCAGTGACATTTCTAATGTACACATATCTCATTTTCAGGTTGCTCATGAGGTCTGGGAGGAAAGTCGGCGCCAGGCTGCACCGAATGGTGGTGTTATGCGTATATCCATCCTTGGTTTGCACCAGTGGAATGACGTAGAAAAGGTTTATGAAAATGCCTTGAACAACGTTAAATGTACTCATTTTGATCACAGGTATTGACTATATGAAGTTTTAAATCTTTGACACAGCATAATATTTTGTAGACAATAGATTGGACACTTTTGGTACCCCAGCAGTTGCTTTTCTGGTTTTTAAATTTGTGATAGTGCTAATATTTCTCTTAAATTTTTTCGATCCCTCAAGAACCTTTTTTTCCAAATGGCTGTGCTATATTTATTAAAAAATCTTCCATCTTTAATGCCCAGAGGTCATTCGAAAAATCCCATTTTTGTAAATTTTGGATTCTTTTGTGCCCCACTTCCCAAGAGAAGAAGAAGTGCGTACATAATTTGTCTGAATGGTGTAATCCAGATAACCGCACATCTCAAAGAGAAGTAAAATAAATCTTACTACCATTAAAGAGCTGGGATCAAACCATATTTCCAGTCAGATGTTTAATAATTTTAGAAGAGGTGTAACACTGCTTTAACAAGAAATGGACTGAAAAAATGCTAATTGTTATTGCATTCCTCTAGAAGGGAAAAGATCCTATTGAAGCCAGGAATTGTTGGATATTTCCCTGACATATTGCCATGGGAAATTGGCCTAAACAGATGACTCAACAATTTCTTTGGGAAAATCCCCGTCAAGAGTGCTTGACAATATCTGAGTTATTTTACAGGTCTAAATCCAGACAAATTATTTTGATGCTCTATTATATAAGTAGGTTGTTTGAAAGTTGATAGATCATATTATGTGTTCCTTCCTTTTTAAGTAATATCATGAGAATGGAAATTGATTGTAGAAAAAGAAATTGAATTTGAATGTTGGGTACAATGCATTTGACTGGAATTTTATGTATCATTTGTATACAATATCAGTATGTTTTGCCTGTTTTGTTACCTCTGTTCAAATAATGCATGATTCAGTTCAAACCCACAAATTCTCTAGCACCAGGTCAATCTGTCAATCCCTTGGAACTTGATGGTTTATTATCCCTTTCTTCATTTTAAACACTGTATGAGCTTAAAGAAGGACATTATCCACTTCAGCATCATGAACATCTTGATAGAATGCATAACACACATTGGAAAACTTTACATTTGCAACAATTTCCAATCAGCTGCATGGCCGGGAATAACACTATTTCTCTCTGTAAAGAATGGTTATATTTTCATAAGTCTCTTAATACAACATGTTTTATTTTGCGATCAGACTGTGTTACATACTTTACCATCTCTCTCATTTGATTTATCAGCAAAGCATGTTCATGACTGTGAGGATGAATTAAACTCTTTTCACTGCTTGGTGTAGTCTGGCTTTTTGAAGTGCACTGTACTTTGGAGTTAAGATCTTCTGAGTAACTGTCTGTGATTGTTCATTCCCTCCATCATCTGAGTATAGTTCTGATTTACTCATTTTGATCTCAATATCAGCTTCCTTGTTGATTGGGCTGAAGAAAATGCGTGTGTGTTAAACATAGGTTGAAATGTTGACTGTCAGTGCTGATGATTATAGTTATGTCGACAGGGTTTTTTCACAACTCATGTTTTCCATGCTTTCCAACAAATTTCCAAGTTATCTTCATTCAAAGCCTCAGATAGCTACAAATGCTCCATCAATCAACAAGGAAGCTGATATTGAGATCAAAATTTGAGAAACTTAAATGGTACATGATTAACAAATCTAAAAAAAGAGGAGGGATGCTGTTCAAGACATAGCAGTTCCTGTCATTCTCTCCATGCCAGAACATCAGAAACAGAGAAGTGTATCTTCTAAAAAACAGCCTCTGTTGCATCAAGCGTTATCCCAAGAAGTTCCTCATGTATGTAGTTGGGAAACCATTCCCAGCTGACTTAACTCCAATCCACAGTCTTTCAGGATTCAGATCAGGCTGAATTGGCAAAATTGAAAGAATGACCTGATGTCTGCATCATCAGCACAAGAATTTGCAGAGGCAGGCTTTACATTCTTTGGGCTATCTGATTTGTGTATTCTGTTATGGTATTTTAAACAATTGGAATGACAACGGCAAACCTTTCGAAGAGCTTGCAAACATATTCCACAGTTTCATTCTGTTCAAGAAAGCCAAGACACTCAAAGTATAAAACTAAGCAGTTATATTTAGCATCTATTGAAAAGTGGCATTAAATGAGGATGACCCATGAATAATAATAATAATAATAATAACATTTGTTAAGCGCTTTCCCCCGGTAGCTCAAAGCGAATGAAGAATGTTGGTGCCCAAAAATTAAAAGGTTTTATTGAGTATGTCTTTTAAAATACGAATCTTGCTGAGAGAGCCTTAACTGATACCAATGAGACACTTGTGAATAATATGATAGATCAAGGTAAACTAGAAGTTGACCCAAGGGAAATCATGCAAGGATTGATTGTGCAATAGTAAGGCAAGATAGACGTTTCAAAACATCTTGTGTCAAAAGCAAAAGAGAAAAAAACTTTTGGAAGATGGAAGAGATTTTTCAAGCACAGAAGCCCTTAAAGAGTTGTCTTTTTTGAGGAAGATGATGAACATGACCATGCTAAATCAGAAGCACAAGTGAAGCTGCACGGGATTCAAGGGGACAGGATAAACGGACAATGATGAATCTCTCCACCTCCCGGGGGAAAATCGTCAGCTCAAAGAACGTTGAGAGTGTAAAATTTATATAGATGAAGAAGTATACTTTGCCTTTTTGCCATGTGGACATTTAGTTTGCTGTTCTTCTTGTGCCCTTGCGTTTAATGTTTGTCCAATATGCTGTGCCAAAATCACGGGTACTGTGGGAACTTATATTTTATGAATATGAATAAAGGCATTAATCAGACAGGACAAAACCACAAGTGGCAGGATTTACCTTTATAAATGAATTGGCTTTGATTATATCAGTTTGCTTTGTTTCTGTTTCATTTTACCTTTTGGAAATTATCTTGGTGTGGCAGCATGGCTGTTGGGTCAAGGCGTCAACCGCAAAGTTCCACGTTGGGAGTCCGCACAATGGTGGGGGCACTGCTTAGTCATTGGGAAAGGCATACATTTCCTCACCTCACTCAGATGTTGAGTACCTGACCATAGGCAGAGGAGGATGTTGTCAGTATGCTAGATCAAGTGCATAAATGAAATGGCTGCATCTCTGTATACTCCACATGGAGTTGAGGAGGTGTTTGATTGGGAGGCCCTGTCAGGGAATACTTGTACAGCTCTTTGAGCTGATTAGGTTGGATTAGCGTGATATAAAAGCTCATATTTACCCCCACAAATATGTCCACATATTCAGAGATATAAACAACTGTCACACTTTATTAAACATAATTCCAACGGTCTGTAAAATTATGTTGTTTTGTTGAAATATATTGTATGCCCTTCTCATCAGGTTGGGAAAGGAGATATTGTCAGAATGGGTATCATCCTGTCCAAGCCATGAGTTGCTCATCCACAGTCTGAGTGGGACTTGTGATGTTAATTTCTTGTAAAGTTTTTGTTATATCATCTCCAGTGTCAAACAGTGCAACATCTGACAGATGCGTTTATCTCAACTTTGTTAGTCCTACTCTATTTGTGCCTTGAACCCTATGTACATTTTACAATGTCATCAATCATTTAAGCATCAAGGAACTGTTATAGGCTATCTGGTTTAAAATAGACAAGGATCAGAGTGTATGTGTAAGTGGATGGTTGTGTGTCTGTTGAAGTGAGTTTGCTTTTGTTGAGACCATAACATAATCTGGTTAGGACGACGCGAGCTATGGACACTGTATGTATTTGTAATGGATGTGTCTGTGCGTATGTGTATATGTTAACCTTTGAAGTGGAGTATAGCAGGCGGCAGCCGGCAAGCGAACATTATCTCCATCACCATGTCACAAAGTCACAAACAATGGAACGACCTGTAGGCTAATTGTTTTCAGGTCAATAGCAGTCATGCGGATCAGGCTTTTAGTTAATTGCTAGTTTGTCAAAAATAATAAAGAAGTAGGCCAAACTACACTTTCAGATTTTTTATGATTTAGCATTTGATTTTTGTTTCACCCATGTTTGGGTTAAGTGTGATTCACTGTACTTGAACTAGGCTAATATTGAGCATACATGATGTAATGAAGAATCATGGACGTAAATGAGCATTAGCCATAGCTAACCCATATGTGCATAGGTCCACTTGAATACTTTAGAGTGGCAGGCCAACTTACTGCAGATTTATTAGGAAGATATCACAAACCTATGAGAATTATTCAACGGATCTTATGAGGTGATGAGATGACACAAAGAGCAAAGGCAGAAGTGTAAAATAAACAATTAAAAACAGAAGATGACTACTTAAAATCTCATAGCCGTTTAGTGGGATGGAATAAATTAATACTGATTTGTTACTCACCTTAAGAGACAGAAAAAGAATCATAGATCAGATGGCAATTGCAAGCTGATGGAAAATGCAAAACACCAAGGCATCTAAAAATAAGAATGCAGAATAAAATCTGTTTGCTCCATAGTCAAGAGAGGAAACATCAGACAGAAGAGCAAGCAAATGACGTACGTCCAATAATTTCTCACCTTAGTTAAAAAAGCTGGCGTGACAGTGTTGGTTGAAGTAGATTTCCTTGGACCTCTTTGTTCGTGACACAGGTTTAAACCTTGGTTGCATGCTGGGACAGGAATAGAGCATATATGAGTCATTAGAGGAGGACCATGAGGCATGCAAACACAGATACAAGATCCTCCAGCATACTCTGTCCCGAAATACAAATCACATCAGTCTCATTGCAGCTGTGCTTATGTCAGCATTGACTAACATCTCAAGGCTTAATAATCTCACAAGTACAGGTGTGTATATCATATTCATAACAACAAATTGATTAGGATTTTCCTCACTAGACAAGGAGGTGTGGTCTCACCCCATCCATATGAATAGGGCTGTAATGAATTTTTCATTAAACATACATGGGGTACTTAAGTCACCCATTCATATGCATACAACAGGACAACATGGCGTACAAGTACGGTTAAAGGATCTAAAATTGATCTTCTTTGGATTTACATTTTTCTTAGAAACAAGTATAAAATATTAGTTTTTAAGGAAATGCAAGTAAGTGATACCTCTCCATAGAGAGGTCCACTGGCTCCCAGTACAACTAAAAATCTGATTCAAAGTTGTCATTTTTATCTATAAATGCCTTCTGAAGGTAGTCTGAAGATCTGGTAAAGATGAACATTTGAATTTGAAAATTTTTTTCATCCAAAGATGCTTTTGTTTGGGAAACCCTTCAGGTTAATTAAAGGCAGGTGAAGGAGCTTTTTCATTTATAGTCCCTCAGTTTGGAACAATCCAATTTTTGATGTCAGGAATTCAGTATCTCTTGAGAAGCTCAAAGGAAGGCCTGAAACACATTCTTTAAAAGTACAGTTGAATTGTTTAATTGTCTGTGTCTTGTGATTAGCTTTTTTGACTATTGGCAAATAACGACTTAGAGAGAATTGTGGTTTCACTTGGCTCTTTCTGACTGACACAGTGCTAGTGGCTTAAGTGTTGAGCATATTACGGTGAGGCCAGTCAAACAGTGTTCACAAAATGAAGAAGTTGGATGGATGACAAAAGTGACATCTTCGGCCCAAAAAAAAGAAAAGTTTCTCATAAAAGGATACAATTTGTAACCCAACACGTCAAAGATTTATACATTTGTAGTACAGTGTATGACTAAACAATGATCATGAATGAATTATTTCTGTAGCACGTCAATATTTCAATATTAGCAACTACGTTGTTACGGTCAGTACCGATGTATGTGGAAAGCAAAGTTAGCGTATACATGTATTACATGCTCATAACCGCAAGTCATCGGCTTTGTGCCCTTGGGTAAGGCGCTTTACTTTGTTTACCTCATTCGACTCATGTGTGAATGAGTAATTGGCCGTCAAGACAGCGTTGTCTCTGCCCGAAAAAAAAGTATTAGCGCCTAACAGGCAGCAAGACTCTTGTCATAAATGTTCTGTGTTGCTGTTGGTCAGGGGAGTAAAATGTCGTTGTAAAGCGCTGTGAGGATGGTTACACCATGGATGGTACGAAAAATATATGCCACATTTACTTTTTGTTCTTTACTTTACTAAGCCAAGAGGAGACGGAATTGTGAATAATAAGTTTTGACATCTAGATCCACTTGAAGTAAGTGAGATATGTCTTGGTGTAAAAAGAAAAGAAAACAATCTACATGTAGTATCCATAATCGTAAGGCGCTGATAACAAGGTGGCCTAGGAGTTGATCGTAATGAATCATCTCGTTTCGACAATGGTGAGGGGTTGGTATGCAATACCCCTCGAGCTAGGAATGGGTAGTATACGCGCTCCTACCCCTCTTTCGAAAGAAGAGAAAAATATAGTGAGTGCGCGCGTGAGTGTATGCGTGTGTGTGTATGCGTATGTTTGGGTGTGCTTGACCAGGACAAGTCATAAGGAGATGCAAACGTGAGGGAGATGTAATGCACGTGGCCAGGTGTTGTGTTGGGCAGTGAAGGATCATAAAAATGAGTCGGTGAAAGTGATTGGGTAATTTGCAATTGAGGCAAACGTGCGGCTGATAGAAGAAACGAAAGAAGGGTCTAGTGCGATTGGAACAAAAGCGTATGAGTAGCCAAAATGAGTGATAGTGTGAAGCCAGCAAACGATTAGAAATGGTGGGAGGTAGAATTATCAGACACAACAAAAACGTAAGTTTGCAGCTTGGTACCGAAAGACTTGAGAAATGATTACGGGGAGGGGTGAAAAGGTTGTGCTGTGTAATGAGATCATAGTAGGCCTATAAACAGTAGTGAGGAAAACAATGGCGTATGGATAGTGCAACACATGAGGACGAGGATGAGGATGAGGAAGGGAGTGTGCTGAGTGTAGAAAAGAGACAAATGTGAGTAGGGAAAATGAGAACAGAAGGGATGGGAGAAATATACACCTTTTCCAGAGCAAATGTAAACGTTTTCCAAACCAAATTCGGCATTTCCATTTCAAATTCGGCATTGTCCAATTCAAATTCGTCATGTCCAATCCAA
>JAOWAZ010481978.1:0-10976 GCA_028565935.1 Goniobranchus fidelis
GGAATTATAAGTCAAAACTGTCAAAAGAAAAACAAAACAAAAGAAAAACTGCATTTATCTCATACGAGACAAAAAATCATGTTAAAACATGAGATGCTTCAAGAATTTCTCAACTTAAATCAAACAAGCAGCATAAAATAAGAATTCAATATTGCCACAAAGTGGACTTTGGAAATTATAGCTATCCCCCAACAGAACTATGTTGATGTTATATTTTCTTTTCATCCCCCACATCCCATGTAATTCTAAGTAAACTTTATTCACACCCATCCAGCTCAAGTGACATACCCTAACTCATGCCTACAAAGACTGAAGATTTCGATTTACAGATGAAATTGAGTTTTAGCTCATGAATGAAATCTTGTTAACATAAATGTTTCATACCAGAAATATCTAGATCCTAATCTGCCTCATTGGGTGATCTTCTACATTTCTATTTCTTTAATAATCTTTTGCCTACTAGGAATAACACAGACTTTCGTTGTAGGCACTTTGAGAGGCGGAGAGGCTCATTTTTCCAGACATCGATATGAATTATGGATCAACAGTGGACAAAATACGTGAGGTATGAGGTGTTCCTTTGCATACAGAGAGCATTCATTCAATCGTGGAGGAGAATAGGAAGTGACTAATATGAGGAAAGCATGGTGTGTGTCAAAATTCTTTTTCAAGGGATATCATATGGAGGGTAGTAAGGGCAGAGTGATTGTGTTAAAGATCAATTCTTTACTTACACTGACAGTGCATTTGCTGAATTTGATTCACTGTTTCCTATTGATTCAGAATCTGTAAAACAGATGAACAGAGAGATATCATATGAATGCTACTTATCAGAAAATGAATATCACCATACATCTCTTTAAGAAATAAAACTTTTTTCATCAATCATAAAAGTTTCCTGAATCCGAGTTTTGAAACTGAAAAGAAAAAAATGAAAAACTCCAAAGAGACAGATACTGTCTTGGTATTGAACTAAACTGTATTCATGAAAACATAAACCAAGCGAAAGATAGAGAGAAAGGTCAGCATTTTCATATCAATCAAAAAGTTTACAACACACTGGTAGCTTTATGAACAGGTTGGTACAATACTTATCTCAGTCAATTAAAATTACTATTACTACCTGAGGAGTCCGTTATACAAGAGAGCAGGCAAATTAAAATATTGGACCACAAACCGACAATTTACCACAAAGGTGTGTAGTGTGTGTTTTTTTTTTTTGTCGTGCAGAGGCCTGATTGTCATTTTCTATCCTAAATGTGTCACTTCTCTGCCTCCTTTTCTCCAATTCTTCTTTTCTTCTTCTAGTTTCTCGCATTTTAGGGAGTCAAACATACACATCTAGTCTGAAGTTTTGTCAATTAGATCTAGATCTAGATCTCACTACTCAATTCAAGATAGATCTCGATTTAGAACGAGATATATCTAGATCTAATGTAAACATGACAAATTAAGGAAGACAATGGGAGAATTTAGAGATCTATATCTAGATCGGAGTGTCTATTTGTACTCCAAGTACCAATAGGCAATAGGGTTTTATGACCCTATTGGTACTCCTAGAATAACCACTTAATCGTGTGCGCTAGTGTGTCAAGCAAGGTTTTGGGTTTTGATGTGATGATAATTTTAATATTATTACGTAGCAAGTTAGTTTTTGGTGTAGGTCAGCAAACCGTGACTGTTATATTGTTTCTTACAATATAAATAAAATATAGAAACAACAAGATAGATGATAAAGTTTAAGTGCTTGGTTTATTTTAACTACAGAACAAATTATATGTGTGTACAGGGCGACTGCTCTAACTAGACTGACTTAACAAGAGATGGACAAAGAGATGGGAATGGCCCATGTTATATTTATAAATCTTAGTCAACTGCTTAGGTATTCGTAGCTCTCTTTCTTACGGCCCATCCTTACTACTCCGTGGACAGGTAGTTATTCTGACTCACTCTCACAGACATAACCAGATAGCTTTTAATCTTAATACAACAGTGACCACATGGCTGAATACAGGTGCTTGTTGCATCCGCTCAATCGGTTGTAATATTATATAAAGCAAAAACAGTTCATGCAAGTAATCTACAAGGTCATTGCTTTGCCTCTTGAAATCATACTTTGGACAAGGACTGCTAACAAAGTGTAAATCCCTTAAGATCAATAAAAATCCAGGTGAATTATTATCCATCAGAAATACCATTTAAAGACGTATGAAATAAATCCAAGGTGCATATATCACAGAGCATAGTAAAACAACGAGAGCGAGGTGTGGAGTGACCAGTAGGGCTGCAAAACACACCTTTCACTATGCCATCAGACCAGTGGCACCATTGTTATTAATCCTTAGTTCCATGCATGGATACAAATGTCTGCTTCGGTCTATAATGACCCAATTATCCAACATGACTTAACCATCTTTCATATCACTAATGTTGACGTCCTTTACTTGAAGAAGATTTACACATTCAACATGACCATTTTGACTGGCAAACATAAAGGCTGTGATTCCATCTTTTGTCTTACTGTTTACATCAATGCCCTCTTTAATAAGAAGATGATTTACACATTCAACAAGACCACTTTCACAGGCAAGCATCAAGGCTGTGATTCCATGCTTTGTATTACCATTTACATCTATACCCTCAATGTTAAAAAGCAGACGAACACATTCAACATGGCCCTTGAGACAAGCAATCATAAGGGCTGTGAATCCATCTGTGTTCTTACCATTTACATCAATGCCCTCTATAGAAAGAAGACGATTTACAGATTCAACATGACCATTTTGACAAGCAAGCATCAAGGCTGTGAATCCATCTGTGTTTTTACCATTTACATCAATGCTCTCTATAGTGAGAAAACGATTTATAGATTCAACATGACCATTTTGACTGGCAAGCATCAAGGCTGTGAATCCATCTTTTGTCTTATCATTTACATCAATGCCCTCTATGGTAAGAACATGATTTACACATTCAACATGACCATTTTGACAGGCAAGCATCAAGGCTGTGATTCCATGTTTTGTCTTACCATTTACATCAATGCCCTCTATATTAAGAAGAAGACAAACGCATTTAACATGGCCCTTGTGACAAGCAATCATAAGGGCTGTGAATCCATCTTTTGTCTTACAATTTACATCAATACCCTCTGTGTTAAGAAGAAGACAAACACATTCAACATGACCATTTTGACAAGCAATGATAAGGGCTGTGAATCCACCATTTTTCTCAGTCTTTGCATTAATGTCAATGTTACCCATCTGAAGCAGACTATAAGCGCATTTCGAATGGCCGTCCTGACAGGCGAGTATAAGAGCTGTCCTGCCATCCTCTAGTTTCACATTCATATCAACCTCCACCATTTGAAGAAGACGATCGACGCATTCAGCACGGCCCTTTTCACAAGCAATCATAAGTGCTGTATATCCACATTCTGTTTTAGCATTCACATCTATGCCCTTGATCTGAAGGAGATGACTCAAACATTCAACATGGCCATTTTGACAAGCAATCATAAAGGCTGTGAATCCACCATTTTTCTCAGTCTTTGCATTAACGTCAACATTACCCATCTGAAGCAGACTATAAACGCATTTCGAATGGCCGTCCTGACAGGCGAGTATAAGAGCTGTGCCGCCATCCTTTAGTTTCACATTCATATCAACCTCCACCATTTGAAGAAGACGATCAACGCATTCAACACGGCCCTTTTCACAAGCAAGCATAAGTGCCGTATATCCACATTCTGTTTTAGCATTCACATCTATGCCCTTGATCTGAAGGAGATGACTCACACATTCAACATGACCATTGCAACAGGCAGCCATAAGGGCAGTAATAGCATCCTCTGTTTTGTCATTAATACCAATGTCGTCCATTTGAAGAAGAAGTTCAACACATTTCAAATGACCATATTGAGAGGCATACATAAGTGCTGTGAATCCATTCTCATTGGCCGCATTAATATCAATGCACTCAACATCAAGAAGGTGTTCAACACATTTAGCATGGCCATTTAGACAAGCAAGCATAAGTGCTGTGAAACCATCCTCTATCTGAAGATTAATATCCAAGTCCTTCATCTTAACAAGACGTTTCACACATTCAGCGCGGCCAGTCTTGCAAGCAATCATGAGAGCTGTTATTCCATCCTCAGCTTTATCGTTGATATTAATATCATCCATCTGTAGAAGACGACCAACACATTCAGGATGGCCATTGAAACAGGCAAGCATAAGTGCTCTGACTCCATAATTTGTCTTGGCATTAATTTCAATGTCCTTCTTCTTCAGCAGATAGTCAACACATTCAACATGACCATATTGACAGGCAATCATAAGTGCTGTGAATCCAACCTTTGTCTTGGCATTAATTTCTACGGCCTTCTTCTTCAACAGATGGTCAACACATTTAGCATGACCATTTTGACAGGCAATCATAAGTGCTGTCACTCCATCATTTGCCTTGGCATTAATTTCAATATCCTTCTTATTCAGCAGATAGTCAACACATTCAACATGACCATTTAGACAGGCAATCATAAGAGATGTGAATTCATCATTTGTCTTGGCATTAATTTCAATGTCCTTCTTCTTCAGCAGATAGTCAACACATTCATCATGACCATGTTGACAGGCAACCATAAGAGCTGTGAATCCAACCTTTATCTTCGTATTGATATTGAGGTCTTTCCTCTCAAACAGATTATCAAGACATTCGATATGGCAATGTCGACATGCAAGCGTGAGTGCTGTGTTGCCATCCTCTTTCTGAAAATTAATATCCAAGTTTTTCATCTTAACAAGACGTTCCACACATTCGTCATGGCCAGCTTTGCAAGCAATCATGAGAGCTGTTATTCCATTCTCGGCCTGATCATTGATATTAATACCATCCATCTGAAGAAGACGATCAACACATTCAGCATGGCCATATCTACAGGAAAGCATAAGTGCCGTGAAGCCAACATCTCTCTTAGCATTAATCTCAATATCCTTCATCACAAGGAGACGGTCCACACATTTATCCTGGCCATTTGTACAGGCATTCATAAGTGCTGTCATGCCATCATCTGATTTAGCATTAATCTCAATGTTCTCCATCAAAAGAAGTTGATCCACACAAGTAGGGTGACCAACACAGCAAGCAATCATAAGAGCTGTCAATCCCTTCTCTGTTTTAGCATTGATATCCAAATCCTTTTTCTGTAAAAGATAATCTACACATTCAGCATGACCATTAAGGCAGGCAAGCATGAGTGCTGTGGTACCATCATTGTCCTTGATATTGAAATCAATTTTCTCAACCTGAAAGAGGGATTCTATACATTTAAGATGACCATTTCTGCAGGCTAACATAAGAGCTGTAGAACCATACTTTGTAGCTGCATTTACATCAATGTTTTTCATCTTGACAAGAGCGTGCACACATTCAAAATAACCAAAGAAGCAGGCAATCATGAGTGGTGAGTAGGTTTCCTTGGACGTATGATTGATGTCGATTTGACTGTCTTGAAGAAGTTGTGTCACACATTTAACAAAGCCACTTTCACAAGCTAATATCAGGGATGTTTTGCCTTTGTGGTCTGCTGCGTTGACATTAATACTGTTTGTCTCCATCAGGCTTCTGATGCAATCACCATGGCCGAACCTGCTTGCATGCATCAATGGTGTCCTTCGGAACTTATCCTGAGCGTCTTCATAAACATCTGAAGTTTCAAGAAGTTGTGTCACGACATTATTTTGTCCATTTGAAGCTGCATGCATCAAGGGTGTCATTTTGTTATGTGTATCACATTTGTCAAAAATGTCCACATTCTTCATCGTATCCTTGAAGAAATTGATGAGTTCGGCGTGGCCATACAGAGAAGCCCACGACAAAGCGGTCATTCCCTTCACATCACAAGCATCAATGTCAACTCCGGCTTTGATGAGAATTTTGCAGGAATCTAAGTCATTTACTTCAGCAGCATACATTAAAGCATTCCACCCATAACTGTCACACAGGTTCACGTTGATGCCTGGACTCAAGAGCAGATGTTTGACACATGAAACTTTTCTGCTCAAACATGCCAACATTAATGGTGTTGTGTTGTGAATATCCGTGTCGTTTACAACAACACTGTCATTGGCCAGTAAATAATCCACACACCTGACAGAGCCTTCCTTACAAGCATACATCAAAGCTGTCAAGCCTGTGCTATCCTTAGCATTTATGTCAATGTTATCCACGGTAAGAAGGCGGCGGATATATTTAGGGTGCTTGTATATGCATGCAGTCATCAGTGCTGTACGACCCTTGTAATCCTTTGCATTGACATCTATGTCGTCAAACTGAAGGAGAATATCCACAGACTTAGAATAACCACTAAATTCAATCAACCACATTAACAATGGTTGGCCATTCTCTCTAGCATTTACATCCAAGTGACGATCAGATAACAGTGATTTCGCCTCATGGGCAGGCCTTGCTTGGCAAAATAAGACAAATTCTATGTGGGTCATATGAGATGTGTTGTCATTTCTGTCATGATATGTCATTTCAGGGATCATTGGAAGATATTTGTAACGTGACTTTCCTTTAAAACTGTGTGAAATAATTCCAGCAGAAAAAATTTCGTTATGTTCTTCAACCACAGTAATTTTGAGCCTCTGAAGAAGAATTTTCACGCAGCATTGGTGACCGTATTTGTAAGCAAACATAAGAGCCGTCCATCCGTTTCTATTCTTAGCTTTCAAGTCAATATGTTCCTTTTGAAGGAGACGATCCAAACATTGGCTATGATTATATTTACAGGCAAACATCACAGCTGCATTACCGTACTCATCTCTGGCATTAACATCAAGATCGCTACCATTGACCTTGAGAAGGCACTCAACAGTGTCTACGCTCCCACTAAACACGGCATACATCAAAGAGGTCCTGCCTTTGTTATCTCTAACCCTGGCTAATTCAGCCTTTGCATATAGAAAACATTTGACCCAATCCGCATGCCCCATCATACAGGCTAACATCAGAGAATTCATGCCATTGTAATCAAAAGCATTTAAGTTTATCCCCTTTGCAAAAATATACTCAAGACATTCAAAATGACCATTTTCAGCATTATACATCAGAGCTGTCCACCCACTCCAATCCTTTCTTTCTATTTCCATGTGACGCCAAACTCTTTTTACCAGCTTTACATCGCCTTTCAGGCATGCCAACATGACTAGGTTAATACCTTTCTTATCCCTAGATTCAATTTCCAGGTCTTCGAAATCAAATAAGAAGGCGCTGGTAAGCTGATTTTTTGACAGTAAGTCATGGAAAAGGAAATTCCTCCCTTTATCATCCTTATCATTAACATGGCTTCCACTCAATAAGGCAGGAAAAATGTAGCCATGTTTAGTAGCCAAAATTAAAGCAGTTTCCCCTTTTGAATTCCTTACATGGATGTCAATATCAGGCGACTTCAAAAGACGTTCAGCACATTTTAACCTCTTTAATCGAAGGGCCATCAGTAAAGCAGTGTCCATTTCGATAGTCTGCAGATTTATATGGATGTCATGGATGCTTGATGGATGAAGAAGTAAATCCACACACCTGATATGGCCTTTCTGACATGCCAACATCAGTGCTGTTTCCATGATATTCCCCCGTGCATTGATATCGATGTTATCCAACTTGATAAGAAGATCAACACATTTCACATGATCGTATTGACACGCCAACATCAGTGCAGTTTCCATACTTTTCCCTTGTGCATTGATATCAATATGTTTGAACTTTGTAAGAAGAGCAACGCATTTATCATGGCCATTCTCGCATGCCAGCATCAGTGCCGTCCTACCATAATCCCCCTTTGCATTGATATCAATGACACTCTTTTTTACAAGTAAACCCACGCATTTATCATGGCCATACTCACAAGCCAACATCAATGCATTCACACTATTATTCCCCGTTGCGTTGATGTTAGTCTTCTCCAAGTTGACAAGAAGATCAACGCATTTATCATGGCCATAAATACATGCCAACATCAATGCCGTTGTCCCCTTGTAACCCTCCGCGTTAATATCAGTGCTCTCCAAGTTGATTAATAAATGGACACATTTATCATGGCCATTTTTACACGCCAACATAAGACCTGACAAAGCTTTCTTCAAAGTTGCATTGACATTAATATTTTCTGACTTGATAAGTAAATCAACACATTTATCATGCCCATTTTGACATGCGCACATCAGTGCTGTACTACCATCATTCTTCACTGCATTGATATCAATCGCATCCGAGTTGATGAGCAGATTTACATACCTATCCTGGCCATTCACACATGCCAACATCAGTGCCGTCGTATCGTCATCCCTCTTTGCACTGATATCGATATCCTTTAATCCAATAAGTAAATCTATGCATTTATCATGACCATTTTCAAATGCTAAAATCAGTGCCGTCACTCCATTATTCCACTTTGCATTGACATCAATCTCCTCCATTCCAATGAGTATGTCCACACATTTATCATGACCTTTTAAACATGCCAACATTAACGCCGTCACACCATCTTCGCCCTTTGAGTTGACATCAATCTCCTCTGATCCGATAAGTCTACCTACACATTCATCATGACCGTAAAGACATGCCAACATCAACGCTGTTAAACTATCATACCTCTTTGCATTGATATCAATCTTCTTTGATCTGAGAAGAAAATCTACACATTTATCATGGCCGTTGTAACATGCTAACATCAGCGCTGTCAAACCGTCATCCATCTTTGCATTGATATCAATCTTCTTTGATCTGAAAAGAAAATCTACACATTTATCATGGCCGTTGTAACAGGCTAACATCAGCGCCATGTAACCGTCATCCCTCTTTGCATTGATATCAATCTTCTTTGATCCAATAAGTCGATCTACACATTTATCATGACCATTCTGACATGCCAACATCAACGCCGTCACTCCATCATTCGCCTTTGCCTTGATATCAATCTTCTTTGATCCGTAAAGTAACGCAACACATTTATCATGGCCATGAAGACATGCCAACATCAGTGCTGTTAAACTATCATGCCGTTTTGCGTTGATATCAATCTCCTTTGATCGAATAAGTCGATCAACACATATATCATGACCATCCTCACATGCCAACATCAGTGCCGTCACTCCGCCATTCTCCGTTGCGTTGATATCAATTTTCTTCGATCGAATAAGTAAATCTACACACTTATCATGACCATTCTGGCATGCCAACATTAGCGCCTTCTCGCCATAATTCTCCATTGTTCTGATATCAACCTTATTCGATCCAATAAGTAAATCTACACATGTTTCATGGCCGGAATAACATGCCAATAGCAAAGCCGTCATTCCGTCATTCCCAATTGCATTGATATCAATTTTCTTCAAATTGATAAGTTGCTCTACACATTTATCATGACCATTATAACATGCAAACATCAGTGCTGTCCAACCGTCACAACACTTTGCATTGGTATCAATTTTTTCTGTTTTGATAAGCGACTCAACGCATTTACCATGACCATTCTGACATGCCAACATCAGCACTGTCACTCCATCATTTGCCTTTGCTTTGATATCAATCTTCTTTGATCCACAAAGTAAATCAACACATTTATCATGACCATTCTTACATGCCAACATCAGGGCCGTCACTCCGTCATTCTCTGTTGCATTGATATCAATTTTATTCAATCCAATTAGTAAATCTACGCACTTATCATGACCATTCTGGCATGCCAACATCAGCCCCTTCTCTAGATAATTCTCCATTGTTCCGATATCAACCTTATGTGATCCAATAAGTAAATCTACACATGTTTCATGGCCGGAATAACATGCTGATAGCAAAGCCGTTATTCCGTCATTCCCAATTGCATTGATATCAGTCTTCTTCAAATTGATAAGCTGATCTACACATTTATCATGACCGAAACAACATGCAAACATCAATGCTGTCCAACCGTCACAAGTCTTTGCATTGACATCAATTTTCTCAGATTTGATAAGTGACTCAACACATTTATCATGACCACCGACACATGCAAGTATCAATGCAGTGACACCATCCTCCACCTTTGCATTGATATAATCTGCGTTCGCCAATCTGATAAGAAAATCTGCGACTTCATCATAGCCACAAACACATGCCACCATCAGTCCAGTCGCACCATCAAACCTCTTTGAACTGACATCAGTGTTCTCCGATGCTGAAGACTCTGCATGTTTAGCATAGCGTTTTACACAGGCTGCTGTCGGTGTGGCATCCATCTTAAGCTGTTTTCATCCGCCAATCGTGGAAATAGATGCTTCACCAGGAGCAGGTGCACACTTTTATTGAAAACATACTCATTAATTCCATTCTCTGTGACTTTTTCCTTTTGTACAACCAGTACAATTTTCTCTGGTCCCTTCCTCCTGTTTGAAATCAGTCTCAATTTTTTCGGCATGAAAACAGCTCAAATAAAGCCGACTCCTGAAATAAAAAGAAAAAAGTCTACTTATCAAAACTGAACTCATTACATCTACATATTTTTAAAAATTGTTTTAAGAATTTGTTTGTAATTCAGGGAAATCATGTCAGGGATGACCAAACATAGTTTTGTTTTTGTAGTTCAATAAAATTGTGAGATATCGTGTCAGGGATGACCAAAAATAGTTTTGTTTTTATAGTTCAATAAAATTGTGAGATATCATGTCAGGGATGACCAAAAATAGTTTTGTTTTTGTAGTTCAATAAATGTGAGATATCATATTATCATGTCAGAGATGACCAAAAACAGTTTTGATTTTGAAGTTCAATAAAATTGTGAGAAATCATGTCAGAAATGACCAAAAATAGTTTTGATTTTGAAGTTCAATAAAACTGTGAGAAATCATGTCAGAAATGACCAAAAACAGTTTTGATTTTGAAGTTCAATAAAATTGTGAGAAATCATGTCAGAAATGACCAAAAATAGTTTT
>JAOWAZ010483089.1:0-10975 GCA_028565935.1 Goniobranchus fidelis
AATCCATGAGGGTCACCAAGGAGTTGTCAGATCTCGAGCATTTGCCAAGTCTTCAGTGAGGAGGCCTGGAATTTCAAATCAAATTGAGATTGTAACTAGGAATTGTTCTATTTGCAAAAAAACACAAACGACTGTCACCTGATCCACTGAAACCAACAATAACACCAGATTACCCGTGGCAACAAGTTGAAATGGTCCTCTTTGAGTGGAAAGGTCGTGACTATCTTTTAATTCTTGATTATTTTTCCAGATGGATAGAGAAAGCCCTACTCAGAACAACAACATCATCAACTGTTGTAGAACATTCAACGTATATATTTGCAAAGTATGGGATACCAGATATCGTCATAAGCGACAATGAGCCTCAGTTTGTTCCATGCGAATCTGCAATTTTGAGTAGACTTACGGTTTTGAACATAGAACAAGTAGTCCAAAACATCCACAAGGGAATGGGGAAGACTAACGTGCGGTACAAAACAGTTAAAAACCTTCGTCGAAAAGCAGATGACCCGTACATCGCCATTCTCAACTACAGAGCAATTCCACTTAAGCAAGGACAACGTCCAGCAGAACTTTTGCAAGTAAGACAGTTGAGAACCAAATTATCTGTAATGCCGTCTCAACTAAAACCAAAGGAGCAAAATCTAAGGCATTTCGTTTTGCTGATGCACATCTGAAGAACCAGCAAAAGATGTATTTTGACGGAAAACATCGCGGCAGAAGAACACAACATTTCAGACGGAATGAAACTGTATGGATTACAAAACCAAAGCTTGAAAAAGGAACTATCCTCGAACCGTATCAACTAAGTGGAGAAGATGTACATGAGAGCAGGTCTTTTCAGGTCGACACTCCAACAGAGACAAAAAGACGAAATCAACATTATTCTTATTTGACTTTATCATCATAGAATATATAATTAAATGTTTATCTGTGTCTTATATACTTTTCTTAGACCTTAAATATATTCAATCCATATTGGGAAGACTGTCGTGTCGTGTCACGTATCGTTCTTCATACCTCTTCTGCTGTTTATCATATCATCCATCATCGTACATAGTTTAACAGTCTATCTGTCTGTTTCATCCTCGAAATCACTTACACAACTATCACCGCCAGGGAAAACTCAACCACACACTATCTAAAGCCGGGTCTCCAGAACAGAGCCATTGGCGAAGGAAAGCAAAGCTCCTGGAAACCGCAATAACCTTAGCTTAAATACACCAAAGTTAAGAAGTTCTCACACGGGCTGAGCATTCACCTAAGATAGTTCACCTAAACAAGGACAAAAATCATGAAAAGGAAGGCGAGAGGAAGGTGAGACACAACACTCCAGAACCGTGGTCGTCCAGGTGGTTGTTTTTCTAACCCGTACATGTGGCCTTGCCAGGCAATATTTCAATAAGTATAGGCCTAATGGTACACACACAGTACAACAATGCATTACACTGTTGAGGTGGGGTTTTTTTGACAGTGGGATGCACTGATTTGGTTTTTTTTACTAATCTTGGGAAGAGATGCGAGTTGTCTCCGTGACTGGTATGTGTGCCCGGATTGTCATCTTGTGATAAAATGATTAGTAGTTGAGAATAGTTATCTCAGACTTTCATAGTATTTTATGAATTGAGTGAGATAAGATATAAACTTACAGTGGGGTTACTTTTGTATAAATTCACCGAATGTGTTGTTTATTTTATCTTTCTGCACTCAAACACTGGTTTTTCTTTCAAACAGTGCAAATGCAGGTACAACATTTCTTTAAGATTTGTACTCTATCAATTTCTATCATTTGCCAGGTATTTTGGGGCTTTGTGATTTGTTATAACTCGATATTAAGCTTTGCTTTGCTTGACACATGTTTGCTGTAAAATAAGAATTGGCTGTTAGAACGTAAGTATAAAAGAAATGCAAATCAAGTTTTTACTGACCTATGCTTTTTTTTTGTTGTTGTTGTTGATGACAGCATTCGGGTGAAGGCATTGCCCGTTTCGACATCATATCACCTTTACAACCTGAAGAAGTTTTGCCAAGCATTTCCTTGAAGACTGCTGTCTGTCCTCTCAGGTATTCTTTCCATTTAATCTGTTTATCAAGCAGTTCAGTAAATTATAATTCAGTTGGTGCATTTCAGTCAAATTAAAAAAAAAACAAATGCCCAACAAACACTCAGTTGTGTTTTTTTCCTGTTTGTCGTATGCCTTGTTGCATATGGGGCATGTATTATTATCTTCTCATACTCATGATGCTCTAGCATGTGTTAGCCTCTTAAAAGCTGGATGTCTCTTCCACTTGCCCATTCATAGCAGTAGTTGGCCTAAATATCAATTCGTGCCATCTGTAGTAGAGCCCTACTTGCCAGCCAGTCAATTGCGCAAGGCGCCATTCCATCACTGTCTAAGATTTGCAGCATTCTTCACCTATGCTGGCTGAAGATTCAACCTCACCCATGAACCTCGCTGCCATCTGTGTGAATACCCCTATAAAACTACTGAACATATTCTTTTCAACTGTGAAAAAACTGGACAAACTAGGAAAAGAATATCTCCCAAGTGAACAACGATTAGAAATTAGTGCCGTGCACAAGCCGATCCCTTTAATCGACTGATCGAGCCAGCGGCCTGGATTGTTACAATGTCAGCTCGTTGTCGATTAACGATCCTAGTTTTGGTCAGGCCCAGTTGATCTCCTAAACAGGACCGTTTTGTTTTTCGCTATCTGTTTCTTTACATTCACCCAACCCTCTTCGCCTTCACCGAAGTTTGACACTTGGCACGCAAAGCTTTGCTGTCTTTCGTCATGGTTAAGAATTCGAAAAGGGAGGGAAGGGCGGCATGACACGGGCTAGCCCAGTGAACATCATTCACTTTTGAAACATGACATTACCAGTTGCAGCAGTTATGATGCCCCCAGTGCCGTGCACGAGCTGATCCTTTTAATGAACCAATCGTGCCAGCGATCCTAAAAACCTCAGATCGTTGCCGACTAACAATCCTATGGCCCGTTAGATCAAGCCGAGTTGGTTTAGCCTCTCCGCCCCTGTCCACAGCCTGTTGTGCCCTCTCTCAAGTTTGACTCGCTATCTTGTCTTTTGATGTCATGATGTTAGCGATTCGGAAGTTGAGGGAGAGGTGGCTTGACAATGCTTTCCCTTCCCCAAGCTCTCCCCCACTTCGTCTGAAAGTTAGGCTCAGTGGATTTTTGATTACATCTCACTCTTGCGCCAGATTTCAGGCATTCGGGGTGACGACGAGTTGAGCTTTTCGTCACGTCAGTCCTACTTTGATATGGGTTGGTTGGTGCCTGCCAAGGATCGAGTTGGGAACGATCCTGCTGATCTTTCATAAATTTGGCCGATTAAGCTCGAGCCGAAAACATTACTAAATCGGCCCACCACTATTAGAAATACCCTTTATGGGCCTTCGAGACAGCTTCAAATGACTTGCAGATACATACCCCTAGCACTGGCTGTGTAAGCAAAGGATAATAACAATAACAACAACAACACGCTGGCTGAAGCAGGGTCGATCACTTTCACTCAATCAACACACACATACATTCATTTACTTTTCACTAAGGTGCCATCACACACATCATTAATCGATCCTTTCTCATGGTTCAGACTATCTTCTGCATACTCCTATTGTATTTGGAAAATAAAAATGCTGCCCTTGAGTATGAATCTAGATCTAGATTCTATGCGTAGAAATACTCAAAAAGTTTAGACTTACTCAGTTAAAAAGTATAACAACACAAAACATACAACATTTTGGACAAATGTCCTTCATGAGACACAAAGAAACAAGGACAATATGCCAATAAAATGATGTATTTGTAGCTGCATGGCTGTGGGATGGAGGCATTTGACTTGTAACTTGAGGTTCTGAGTTTCAATCAGAGCCGTGCTGTTGCGCTTTTTCGTCCTTGGGAAAGGCTATTTACAAACATTTCCTCACTCCACTTACATGGTATTGAGTACCTGACCATGGGCAGAGGAGAATCTTGTCAGAATGCTAGAGCTAAAGCTGCTAATGGCTGCTTTTCTTTACTCCACTTTGAGTTGAGAGGATATTTGGTTGGAAAAGGGCCTTTTGGGGGACCCTTGTGCAGGCGGCCCGGTAGCTTAGTCAGGAGAGCGGCTGACTGCCATGCAGGGGTGCCCGAGTTTGGCAGTGGATTTTTTTCGGGGCCCCCTGTTCACCCAGCAGTATACATGGGTAGTTAGGTCTTTCTAGACTTGGCAAAGTGAAGTCAGTGTGGAAAGCAATGGCAAACTACCTCGTGCTGTATGCCTGGTACCCCTAATTCCCCTATACCCAGTCATGGGTGCAGGACTAACTTAGTCATGGGTGCGGGACTAACTTGTATTTTTGTGTGTGCAGTGTTTTTAGCACATTTAATGGATTTAGCGCTATATAAAATCTTTACGTAATAATAATAATAATAATAATTAAAAACCTGCCCCAAACACCATACAATTTTGTAAAGTCATCCTTTTTTGTTTTTAATGAGCCATATTCTTTGGATTTCATTGTTATCTTTGAACAGTTATATGCACAGACATTGATCCTTTTTCCTTGTTGTATGTTCAAATTATGAGCAGTAATCTTGAGAGCAAATTTATTCCCTTAGGCCAACAGATCACAAGCTGAAATGCCTGTCTAGTGAAAGAGACCAACTACGTGAGGGCCGACAGATTCATGCTATAGAGTTGACATACAACTTTCACCTGGTAAGTGACGAGAAAAAAAGATCAAGAAATAAAATTCTCCAACAAATTGATTATATCAGTCACTTAATGAATATTTTCAAGGGTTTCACCACAGAGCCAGAACTCCAACCAGATATAAAATATAAAATAAGTGGTGGTTGTACTGATTGACTAAACAGATTTATCAATCGCTCTCCTTTTTGGTGGAAAATTTTTTTTTTCTTCTGTGATCAGGAATTCTGTTGTTCTGCTGCATGGCACCAAAAAAAAAAAAAAAAAGCCCAAAATTCTGATTTTCAGTTTTAAATTCATTGTATGTGTTCTGAATGAAGATAAACAACATATAAAGATTTGTATATATCAGGTAAAGGAAGAATTGCACATGCAGATGCAAAGAACATGGCATTAAACTTTTATGGTTCTTTTAAGATGTGGTGGCCCTGTAGTCATTTGGTAGAGTGTCTGACTGCCAATCGAGGTAGCCTGAGTTTGAACCCAGGATTTTTTTCGGGGCCCCCTGTTCACCCAGCTGTATAAATGGGTAGCTCTAGGTCTTTCTGGACGATGAAAGCGAAGTTGGAGTGGAAAGCAATGTCAAACTACCACATTATGCTGTTTGCTTAGTATATTTATGGCTGTACCCCTAATTCCCCTACACTCAGTCATGGGTACGGGACTAACTTTACTTTACTTTTAAGATGTTCTAGATGCAGGTTTTCATGTGGCTTGGCAAGTCTGAGTAAGGCGGCGACAAATTGGCATTTTGTCAAGGTAATGAACAGAACTCTTTCAATTTGAATTGAAATTGTAATGTTCAGGATCTGTAAGCTGTATTGGCCTCAAAGCAATTTAATTTGACTTAACTGAGCATCATTTTTTACTGGGTTTTGGGTTTGTTTTTTTTGTTGTTTTTTTTACAGCACAAAAGCATGGATGTAAAGCCAGACTGCTCCTTACTTAGCAATGTGCTCTATGAGTCTGAGTTTGAAAGTCAGTTGTGGATGATGTATGATGGGAACAAACAATTTTTTGCTGCTGGTGATGCTTACCCTGCACAAGTAAGGTTATGTGGATGCATTGCTTATATTATTAAATTTTTGTCATTTGTGTCTGCTTTTTCTTTGGGTTTGGGTTTTGTCTATTTAATTTATTATACATGTTTTGAAACACTTGAGTTTTTTTGTATTTTCTTAGTGCTGTTGTTCTTAGATCCATTTCATTATTACAGATGCTCTTGGATGAGATCCATACTCCTACTTAGTATTCCAATTTTGGGCAGTTTAATACTGTGTGACTTTTGGCCTTTTTTTCTTTTTTTTAAAAACTGGCAACATGATCTGATAGAAAAGATAATATTTGGTTTCTGTGTTATTTCTGATTTGTTGTTATTCCTCGATATGTTTATGCTGATTTTGAAACAAAGGTATTTTGTGGTTTGTTGGTTTTTGTTGATGGTTGTTTTGTTTGTTTGTTGTCATTAGGGCTTTCCCATTTATTTTTGTATGGTGAAGAAATTTGATTTTCACTTGTTGAGTTCAAAGTGCATGACATATATCTATATCTATACACTTATTACTTGTGGCTTTAACTTTCCTCAAATTGGCACAAAATGGCATTTTTAACATGAGAAGATATGAACGTAGCCAAACAGCTTACTTTTTTCAAAAGAATTTGATTCGAAATTTACAGAAATTTTTGCAGACAGCTGTTATTCTTGCTTCATAGGCATTCGTTTTTGACTGTTTTGGGAATTTTGAACAGCATTTTGTTAGCTATGTTTGCCCATGCTTCCTAAAGTCCTAAAAGTCCCTAAGGACAAGATTTCCCTAGTCTCTTATTTGGATTGCTTTATGTGCCGCTTGATGCAAATCAAATACAGGAATTGACCCAGGTCATATTTGAGAAGATATTTTTAAATATGTTCTAAGGGTCATGGATTTTTTTAAAGTTCTGCAATTTTTGTTTGGTTGTTTAAAAAGAGTCCTTATAAATTCCTGAATATTTACTGCTTGTCTTTGGTATGAACAATTGAAAGGTGCAGTAATATTTGAATTTTTAAGAAGAATTTTACTTTCGTATCAAAATCAAGGCTATATTTGTTGTCCAGTATTATTTTCTGTAGCTGCTTTAAGTTCATTCATGTATTTTCTATATTCTCTTCATATTAGTTTTTTTTCAGGCAAGAGCAAAGTAGCAGAATGGTCAGACATGATTTTCAAAGATGTTTGTATGTACATTTAAGGCACAACCATTTGTTTATTACGTGACTGTTTCAGTATGTGTTCAAATTGGACAAAAATGACTACACTATCATCCTCCAAATTCGCCATGAGAAGAGAGAGAGTTTAGAAAAATTGAAAGACACCGTCATGCTGGTGACCCTCAAGCTGGCCAACTCAATCTACCTTGACCTGTACCCTTCCTGGCAAGAGGCTATGACTGGCGGCAAGAAGATCAGCTCTTTCACAGCCCACAAAGGAATGCGCTACCCAGTCTTTGTGGTGCAGCCTTCTGAGGACAAGTAAGCCCCTAGCCATCCTAGCAGGGATATAAACCCTTCAGATTTTTCCTGATTTCAGATTTTGTCCCATCCTGTTAAAATCACCATTGTAAAGTAAATTTTTTAGCTTAATTTCTTTCATACTTTTGTCAGTATGATTTACTTTTTTATATGACCCATTTAGATCTATATGTCTTCGTAAATAGGTCTTGATGTAGACCTAGATCTATCTTTGAGTGGAATACAAGTAGGGTCGACTGTTGTATTATTGCCAAGCAATATCTGATCATATTTTTTTTTTCATCTTGCATTTACATTCCTGAGTTAGAGGTTTCCCTGCCAAGATGGGAAAGCTTGGACAGACATGGGGTCTTGAGAGAGACTTCTGTAAAGTATGCTTTCCACTAAAATATTGTAGATTTCAGTATACAGTAGATTCCATCCATGTGCAAGCCATGCCAGAGCAAGCACACACTCTCTGTTTCTGACATAACTATCTCTAATAGATGTATAATTTTTAATCATGCCTGTGAGCATGGCCATGTCATGTAAATTCACTCTCTATCAGTCATTAAATGAATAATACAACATATTTAATTTGGGATCAGAATAAGAGCTTTGATCAAGGTAACAAAAGCTATAAACTGCTCTTTGTATACATAGAATGCTTTGACACTCTTAACCACCATCTGCTCAGACAGATTGGACTACATTTGGATTAGATGAGAAAAGTGTAAGAAAAGCTGTGGAAACGCTGTTTCTCATTCCTTTTTTTTTTTTTTTAAAGTATCATTTGTTTATTTTTAAGAAGGTAACCGTCCAACCTGCATTTGGTCTTTCCTCAAGAAGCACTTATTTATACATAATATTTATTTATTTACAAGAAAAGATTGTGTTGGAAAAAGGTGAAAGTATATCATTATTGCTGTCAATTGGACTATAATTTTTAATGCCTTTATTACTTGTGAAGACTTGCTGGATTGAGAACAATTTTGTCTGTGTTGGACATGACACATCATGTAATAATATGCTTGTTCGTCAGTGTTCAATGTTTGTGAGTCTACAACTTAAGCAAAGGTTTGAAAGTAATGGTGCTGTTGCATATAAAAGAAATAAATGGCTTGAAATAACAACTGTGTTGAGCCAGTCCAAGTTTTACAAGGCTCAGGATGTGAGGTGTATATGTGGCAGTGCCTGGTCGAGTAGTAGTGGTTTGGCTTTGCACAGCAAGGTGGGGGGTGCCGATGGAGAGGTCTCACCTCTGACTCCAAGAGATTCAAGATTTTTTCTGTCTTGTCTCGGTCCCTATTGGAGTTTCTATAAAATTACAGTGTGCTTCTACCATCAATCCAAGTACAGTGTATTTATTTTGTTTCCTGTCTCTTTGTGCAGGTTCCCAAAAGGCTGTTCTCCAGGTTGGTACTTCACAGGAAACTTTTCACTGGCCAAAGAAGAACCTGCCAAACTCAGGGTAAGACTGGATTTGGTAATATAAAGGCAAAAAAAGTCACAATGTCTACTATTATTAGATATTTTACTTTGATCTTCTTTACCCTTTTTCTTCATTTGCCTTATCCCATTAGGGGGCATCTTCCACAGATTTTCCATCTTCGACTAGTCCTTTTCAAAGCATCGTTCTCTCTCACACACCAATGGCTGTCATATTGTCTTTGATTTCAGCAATGGAATTTATCTCAGATTCTTTCTCTCTTCCCCTTATCTGGTGATAATATCCTCTTCAACAGTCTATGGCTAGTGTTTTCTTCATTTCTTCTAGACATGGCCAAACCTTAACAATTTAGATTCCCTTTCTTTGTCTCAAAGCACTCTGCTAGAGTGTTCTAACTAATATGTACCTTTGTATGTTGACCAACCTTTCTGTATACCCATTGAGAATTGCAGCTACCTCTAGCCCTAATTCCTGCTTTTTTGTTTGTACTTACTTTCTTAGGCCTTTTTACCCCAAAGGGGCATAGGCCATTCACAACTGTTCACCATTGCCCTATGTTGTGGGTGATCTGTTCCAGCTCTGTCCCCATCTGCCTCTTTTACAAATGGTTGGATGATCTTGCTCCACATTTGAGTGAATTGTTAACACCCCATGGGAAGTTCAGGACACTTGGATCCTATTCTAGGGACTAGTTTTCTGTTCCTCGTATATCTATTTGCTTTGCTGAGAAAGCTTGCTTTGTACATGCCTCCTTACTATGGAACCTCCTTGGTGAAGATTGTAAAATGTCCCCGTCTTTTGATCCTTTTAAGAAAAAGCTTAAACTGTTTTGTTTAATAGAGCCTACTTTTACGATTTCTTCATGAGCATGATGTTTTAAAATTTAGAATTGAATTCTTTTTGTCTGCAATTGTCATTGTGCAGCACTTTGAGCTTTAGAGAGATGAGGCACCTTATAAATGTAGATTATTGTTTAATTATTAACTATCTCCAGGAAGATTCTGCTTTAAATAGACTCTTCTCTCCTTTCCAGGCTGCCACTGGCTTCCAGTATTTTGTCTCAGAAATGACCCCTAAGGGTAAAGGAGCCAATGGGGGAAAGAAAAAGGAGAAAGATCCGGCCAAGGACACTGCCTCTAAGGACAGCAACAAATTTTCAATGGAAAACCTTGAGGAGGCTGTCAGAGACACTAAAATAGCTTGGCTGTCCAGGTGCGATTTTGAAACTATGAAAAATGTTATTATCCACTATGTATAATTGTTTGCAATGCCATATTACCATGTTACCTCTGTTTAAAGTGTAATGTCCGGATCTTATCTTGTCTAAAACAGCCTCATATTCATCTGACAACTTCACTGTTACACAACAGGCTCTAGTACATTAGTTCTCATGAACCACAGGCATACAATGCAATGTGGTTCTTTTTTTTTGTAATTTTATTTAAGATAGTAAATTACAGGGGGCACAGATGGCTCAATGGTAAAGGCGGCTCTTGTGACTCAGAGGTCCCGGTTCGATTCCCACCAGCGACTTACTTGTGTTTTTTCCTTAAGCTAGAAAATTTACCTCAATTGCTTCACTCAATTCAGGTGTTTAATGATTACCTAGCAATAGGCTGGTATGGTTGTGCTGACTGTACTACACTTAACTTCCCAGGGAGTATGCCTGCTAGGGGATAAGGTATTGTAAAGCGCTTAGAGATGTTCATATAACAGTGTCAAGGGCTATCTAAATGCAATATTTATCTTTTTTACCGTACCTCATATTTCAAAAATATTATCCTTTGCTGACAGTTATTTTTTCTTTTTTTTTTTTTCTAAGCACATCTAACATCCATCTTGTCTTTAAATTGAAGTTGTAGACCATTAAATAATTGGACAACAAGTTAAAATTTTCACGTATTTTTCATGTATTGAGTGTCACCATTGCTTCACCAGTTGTTTTTTTAGACAAGTCCTACGTGTGCATTGGATAAATATGTGTGTGTTATGTGTATATTTGTTACCATCATGGGTGAAAGACTGCTGGCTGTGATCGGCCCTGCCGGCTAAATATTTCCTCTTATTGAGCTTTGCCAGCCACTTTCTGAAGTCAGGAAGGCCGACCAACAGGCTGAAATGCTTGTTAGTTTTTCTCAGTATTGCCAATCAATGTCCAGGCTAGTCCTAAGGAACTAAACACAGGTGCCATATATTTTTACGAGTTGTTTCAGGCTATATTACTGGGAAAGATTGAAATTTGCTGGCTAGCTGAAATTCTACCAAACATTTGCATGCCAGATGGCTCTTGGCAACTTTCACCCATGCTTACCATATT
>JAOWAZ010484199.1:0-10971 GCA_028565935.1 Goniobranchus fidelis
GAACAAAAACACAAACAGGTAGGGACCAGGGGATAAAGGGACACAATAATACCTCCCTCGGGTTGAGGCCAAAAGACCTCTAGTTTCTATTCTTTGTTTCAGAGCAGAGATAAAGACGGCAACTTAAAAGAATCGAAGAGAACCTTATAGCCATAAATCTCGAATCCAAGAACTGTTGTTGTTTACAAAAAAGATTATAATGGCATTCATATGGTAGTTATAAAAAAGTTAAAAGAAAAAATCTTATGTCCATTGTTAAAGTGTAGCAGCCTAGTATGGGTTACCTAAATACAAATCAGCAACTGTTCTATGGCTCATGACTTCCTAAGAGATGCACATTCACACGTCCCTTCCCAATATGCAGTGTTGTGCTCTTGGTCCAATTTTTAATACCTCTGGACTAACCCTATTGCTCACACTTAGGATTGGCATTAGAGTCTCATATTACTTTAGGCCATGTCGGTCTTATAATAAAGTGGTCTACATGAATCCATCTAAATCCTGTGTTCATTGTGTTTATTTTCAGACATGGAATGTACTATAGAGGGTTATAAGTGACCTTGAGAAACCTTGAAAAAGATTAAGACCTTTAAAAACCTTGAAAAGCCTTGCATTTACCAAGAAACCTTGAAAAACCTTGAAAATGACAATTATTGGGAAATCTGAATCAATCACACTGAAAAAGACACATTTTTGAATGATTACATTGCGCTAATACAGATTCGTGAAATTTCGGGAGGGGCCGCCATTTCTACCTGAATTTTTAGATGTGAGTCTTGTAAGCTCGCATGAATGTATGGACACACTATATTGTAACTTTATTGAAAACTTGAAAAAGCATTTTTGGACCTTGAAAAGACCTTGAATTTTACCACAGTAAGCCACTTCTAACCCTGATTATAATAATTATTATTCAAACTAAAATTATTATGATTTTTTTGTCTAGTGCCATGAATTAAATTGGGAATATATTTTGAAACATGCATGGAGATCAGTATACGGTTTTGGTGATTACATCATTTTAATTATGTTGTGGTGACAATGTAAGTCACATGAATTGACACTCAATAAGTTTATAAAGCAAGTGAAAGGCTCATGGGTTGAATTATTCATGTATTGTTAATTCAATCACAAAAATGTTCTGAAAAATTCATAAAAGTTGGCTCAAACCTTTATGTCGTTTTTGGTGTTTTATTTTTTCCTTTTCCTTTCTTGTTCTTGTTCTTCATCTCCTCCTCCTCCTCCCCCTTTTTCTTCTCCTCCTCCTCCTCTTTCTCAAACACACAAAATATAAGTTTAATGATCAAACACAGAACAGTCAGTCATAATTCATAACATATATTATTATATACATACACATCACTTGTGACTTTACAAAAAAATAATAACAGTCATATATAGCGCAAAACAAAATAAACCAGGTTTGTGGTTTTTGTTCTCCAATTTACTTTATTTATTTATTTTTTTTGTTTACCCTTGACATGTATGGGTTTATCAACACAGCAACGACATCCTCACATGCACATATGGTTTGGTGCAATTTTTTTTTCTTACTAAATAATAATTAATCAAGGATGTAAACGAATTTTGTGCAGGGGATCACATCTCAAGCATTCAAAATCAAGCACTTACATCAAACTGTCATAAAAAATCCCACACTTTTTCATTTCTTTTGAACATCATTCCTCTCTTGACTCTGCCTCCGAAAGATGTAATACAGTCATCAATGATTTTATGTTCTGTTCTCTTTCGTTTTCCTTTCTGCCGAGCCTTGAAGTCTCCAGTCTTCCCAACATCAGAGAATCAATCATGGATATCTCTTTTAACTTTTTTTTTTAGGTTGGGTGAGATTTGTATCCTTTTTTTCATACTTTAAATATCACAAGGAATTAATAAAGCTTTCACCATCAGACAAACTTGCCTATTTCATTTATCAAGACTTTCATGACAGACCATGTCAAAAGTTACTTATCAAGGTCAAGGACAGATATTGGTACCAAATATTATAGACTGTGATGTGGATGAATTATAGGACATAAAATTCCAGAGATACCAACTGCAGGACAGAACATTTTTTGAACCTTATTTTTTTTTAAGCCACTGCCTTTAAAAAAAAAAAAATTCTAAAAGGCATACACAAATACAGTATTAGACTATCCATTGTTTTTGCTTTGACTATTGTTTTGGGGTCGGAAAGTATCAGATCTCCTTTTGGCCTTTATCCTGATTTTTGGCTTTTCCAAAAAGTGACCTTTGTACACAATGTTTTAGCAATGGTTTTAGGTCAGATGCTGAATTAGATGGAAGGAAGAAAGTAACTGAAAGTAACAGCTTTCCAGCCTCTCTCTCTCTCTCTGTTAAAAAAAAAAATGATTTCCAGTTTCCAAGAGTTCTTGTACAAATGCAACTTGCATTGACCTCCTTGTTTATTTACCATCTCAGAAGGGATGAGTCACTAAATCCTACCAATCATATGATTAGTTGAAAGTCTGAATTTGAGATGGAACATTTGGTGTGGATGAATTCATCATGTTTTCACTTGATTCTTTAGGAAGATGTTTTGGAACAGAGCAACTGCAGGATGCGTAATGATTGAATATGACATAATTGAAAATGATGAATAAGACGAGGATATTTTTGTAGTGCTCTCTGATGTTTTTCTTTGCACTTTTTCAGACCGTCTGATATCCTTATATATAAATAAAAATCTTTGTCAAAATGAACCTAAATTAAAAATGTTCTGATAGTGCCATTTTTATCACATTAATTTTCAGAAAATATCCAGGTCAAAACCATATACAGATTTGCTTACAGTTAAAGGAGTCTGGCAGCAAGGTCTGCAACAACTTTTTCTGTCCTCTTTTTTGTCTAGGAACACAGCAGATGTGAAATCCATCCTTTATTTCTAAATTGCATTTTGGCCAGAGGGTAATAATATCAGTTTCCACTTAATTCCACAGAAATTGGAGGTAGCAGTGTCTTATGTTGCAATAAAAACAAGGAGTGACATATCCAACAATGTCACACTTTTTAGAGCAATGGCATTACCCTTCTCAGTAAACCTTTTCAGGATTAACATTTGGTTTCAAACTTTAGTTCCCTTGAGGGGAAAAGTGTTTGATTCTAAAGCTTGTCAAATTTTGAGAATGCTGTTATTATATCATATCTATAATATTTGTGACTTTTACACATAGTGTCAGGTGTAACCTAAGATAAAGAGACATACCCATGAAGTAGAAATTTGATTCCATCATCGTTCTGGGTTTGAAAACCTCAGTGAACATAAGAGTCTTCTTGAAGTAATTATTGATTCTGATGTACGTCAAAACTCACTTGAATTTAGTACAAAACCAGTCAGACTCAATTTTGACAAGAGGATATTTCCATCAGACAGCTTCTAGATTTCGTATTTAAAATGAACAGAAGTGGTGTCTCTGGAATTTCATTTGAAACATCAATAGCACATAGATGAGACATACCAGAATCAGTACTGTCCAATGGCATTTGTTAAAATCGTTGTTGTTGTCATTCAGCACCACATCCAAAGTCTGTCCCTAACCTGGACATTCTTAATACATAACAAATGCATGTGCTATGAAGTGACATGTCGTGGGGGAAAAAAATCTGTGCCTTTTTTGCACTCTCCCGTGGTTGCATTCTCACTCCTAAACAAGACACACATAAAACATGCACACATAATATATTCTCCTTCATATATAATTATATATGACATAAAAACTTATACACAGACACACATAATGGAAACATGTATAACTGTACTGGAATGAAGAATGCCGCTTTGCGGTATCCATTCAATCTTAAATGGATCTGCACTTTCAAAAATATAAAAGTCTCTGTTGTTCACAATGGTTTGAAAGGAATGAGTAATATATCGGCGCATCATGAAATATTCAACATTTTATGTTCACATGAGTAAGAACAACTTCATGTGGGGTTTGAGATGACTGATAATCGTGATTGTTTTGGTTCGATTTCAAGTGAAGCTTTGTAAGTTTGATCTTCATCCAACAGTCGACTTGGATCCAACAAATAACTTGTTACCTAAAGATGACAAAAGTAATAGCAACATTGGAAAAGGTCATTGCAGATCTTCCTTGAGATTATTTTTAGGGCAATATTACCACAATGCATTTTTAACTTTTAATTTTGTGAGATAGAAAGATGTACAATGGATCATAATGCACTGTTATTAGATGTGCTTATGTCAAGACGAGCACTTCCCAGTCAATTCTTTTTAAATTAGTTGAGTTTTATATGATGAGTCTCCTTAATACTGACAACTGTTTGTTGTAGAAGATGTCTATGATGAAAATATAGAAAAAGGTTTCAATGCATAGCAGTTCAATAAAATAGAGTAAATCTGACAATGGTTAGAAAACACTGTGTAAGCTTTTATATAGAGCATTATCTATCAAATGTGCTCAACGTGCTATACAAGAGATCCCCAACCAACAGCAACACATGACATGAAGAACAACACAGGCCATTTGTTAGGGGATACTACAACAGGCACCAAAACCCCTCTAGAATCTACAAGCCTTAGGGGTGTTTGCTCCCTCAACCACCGTCCTAAGGGATTCCTGGAATCCGTTTTCTACATTCACTCAACTAGCTAAATAAAATTACTCATTACAGAAATCAGTTAACTACAACCATGTATCTAAGTAATAAAATATACTTACCCGTGGATGATGCTCTATTTTATAGGAAGTTTGTTGAAACAAGCGGATCTCGCGGATTACATGAGCAATCTGAAATATTTGGAAAAGCAGAGAGCTAATACCTTGTGGATTGAAGGCAATGTAAGGCTAAGATAATATTTACAATCCAGTGAAAATATTTATCTAAAATATGTTTGTATTTCACTTGTCACAAGATAAAAAGAGAAATGAAAACACAACATTTTTTGGCTAACAAACATCTTGAGATACCAGATTTGAAACATCAGAACAATCAAAGGTTACGCCTGCATTAGGTCTTCTTGAAGAGTTTAGAGTAAAATTGGCATCCTGTTAACAGATGTAAACGAGCAACATTCACTTCTGTGATAGGGACAGATATGATTTTTACTTTATGCCCAAACATGAACTTCTAGTGACTTGATTCTAAATTTTTCTTACATCAATCATCACACAGCTTTGGTAAGGTATGATCAAAATTAATAACTTCTGATCTCTATCCATTACAAAAATGGCTTCTCTTGATAATCAAGGATTGTTTAACTTATTGATATTGTTATGTTCCATAATGTGAGGCCCGGACAGTTCTGATTTTTATTTAGCTTTCCAGCCTCGATGTGTCAAGCCCTGATTGGCGCTCACAAAGTACTTATGGCGCTGTCCAGCTTTCCCGGGTCATTCTGCATTTTTCTTCTAGTCCTGTATGGAATAGTAATTGTAATTCAGGCTCTTTACACCCACCTATATTTGTAGATTTGCCTTTCTATGGGACTGTGTTTCCTAATGTTTGTTCGTGGGACCTGGACAAGGTAATTATCATTATTGTCTTAACGTAGTTATTTCTCTTTGTTGTATGGGAATGTAAAGCTTTAAGTACCATTAGGTCTAATATGTTGTAGGTGGTTTTTCATATCTTTACTTGTTTTACAATAAATGTCCCAGAGCCATCATTTCCCACCAAGATTCATGATTTATCATCCTTCATATCAAGATTCATGACTTCTCATCCTTCATGTTAAGATTCATAACTTATTATCTTTCATATAGAATCTTCATTTCACACATCATATATTGCTTGCTGCATCGATCATATTTCATTGTACTGTGCTTTCGTATTTCATTAACTTTCATGCACCCCATTGATTTTCATGGTTCCACCTGTGCACGTGAGTGAGAATTATCTTTGGTCTTCTACAAGGGATTGTGCGATTGTACCATCGTGCTGTTGTACCATTGTGCCATCGCCGCCAATTTTTGCCACTGCTGTTGTTGTCATCACTGTTACACTATTGATGATTGAGTTTTGAGGCCTCAACCGCCTATTTATCTTTATTGTACAAGCTGTTGGACCTGCCTTTTGACTGAAAGTTGTGGACATTCATTAAATGTATATTTGTTAAAATTATTCATCTTTTGGCCTCTAAATTTATAACTCCCTATTTTGGGTACATATCATTAGATTTATATAACATTATACTAAATGTGAGCCTTTTTATATAGCTCTTAATCCACTTTGTGCTCAAGGTGCTTTACAACGGTAGGCATACGCCCTGGGGGGTATACAGTACAATGCAGTCATTTTGCCTAACAATACCAGCCTATTGTTAAGTACTCATTTAACACCTGAGTGGAGTGAAGCAATTAGGAAAAATTTTCTTGCTTACAGAAAAAACTTAAATAGTCGCTGGTGGGAATCGAACCCAGGATTGCGAGTCCCAAGCCGACGCCTTGACTATTGAGTCACTAAGCCCCTTTTGGCCTGTAAGTCCCGGTCTTTTGGGCAATAATTGATTTACTCAGTCGCACCTAAGTCCTTTTTGGAATTCTATTATCCTTGATTCAGATCATGTTATAACTTGCCGCACTCCTTATTTTGGAGCATTATTTGTTTATCCTATTATAATATATTAATTTATGCACTTGTTCATCGTATCATCTATATGTTGTATTCTTCAGTTTTAAGATTAATATTTATTTTTTAAATATAAGAAGAAACAAATTTAGGGATTAAAAACTTAAGTCATAGAGATTTACATTTGGAGTTAGCTTTGTTGATTCATTTGTTATTTGATTTACAGTTCATTTTCTGGGTTCATTATTGTTATTTATTTGTGAATGGTTGGGGGTTGATGTTGTTCGACTATTATTTATAAATCTCGCTATATCCTTTTATTTCTGCCTTATTTTATTTTAATTAAGTTGAGCAACACTGATCCCGCCATTTCACAAATAAATAACAATAATAAACCCAGAAAATGAACTGTAAATTCTACACTGAAAAGTGACACTGATAACTTACCTTCTTGTTTTTTTTAAGTTCACTGGACTATTACATTACCAATTCTCATTTTTTAAAAGTTGACTAAACTGTAAACCTACCATTCTCATTTTTGAAAAGTTGACTAGACCTTCTTCTGTGACATTTGGAGTGCCCTCTTCAATGAATGAAAGATCAGTGAGGTACATTCCGAGGTATGGTATACACGGTGGGTCACATCTGGTAAGAAATTCAATCAAAAATCCCCATTTCTTATTGTGAAGAATAATATGGACAAAACAATTTTCATTGAAAAGAAAAATAAGGATCTCAATATTTGAAATCTACAATTTTGTTCAAATCATCTACGTGAATATACTCTGCTGTCCAAATGGAAAGATTGAAACATGATATAATCAAAAAACTATATCAGTTTCAAGCACAACAACTAACAATAATGAAATGATGTTTTTATTAATTGTTCACATTCATAAATTTATAATTAGCCAAAATATTAGAGTTATACTTGTTTTTCATTGAAGCATTAAAAGTAAAAAATAATCTTTTATTTTCCTCCACTCCATCAGGTGAAGAAAATAATTTAAATATCCTTGTTCAAAAAAAGTAAAACAGGTAAAAAGCATTAAATTTCTTCCCTGTAAACGTATGCAGGAAGCGTCTGGAAAATCTACAGTAACAAGATAAAAACTTGACACTTAGACCATACTGTTTCGAGGAATTTACGTTTAATACAGGTGCTGTTTATTTTATAGTAAAACAATACAAACCTATGTAAAGCATCTCGCATATTCTTGAACCGGCCTTCTGATGACACTAATGTTTGTAATCTCTCAATCATTTGTTTGGTCTGGGAAAAGATATCAATGTGTTTTACATGAGATATTTCATGTAACAAAGTATTCCAATCATCTTTAAAAGGGAAAGAGATCCAGAGGCGTTGGCTAATGTGAGGCTTACAGCTTCAGCCCCACCTTGAATTCTGAACCAACAATACCAACTAAAATCAAAACAATGAACATAGCTAAAATACATTAATAAAAAAAAAAAAGTAATATATAGTGAATAAAACTTATTTTGCAAAACCTAAAGGGCCTGCCACTCCCACCATCCTATCGATCACGACTACTACGTATTTACTATTTATGGCTCTTGCTGCTTTATCCAATCAGTCATTCCATCTTCCAGGGAAATTAAGTTTTATTGGTCAGGACTGAAGCCTTAAAGCTAAGTCCCCACAGAGAGAATAGACTAAACTCACCATGATACAGCACAAAACACACTAAGGCCTACTTACATCCAAGACCGATACAAACATGCCTTTAGTTTACACTGACTGAGGCTGCAGTCCTGCTAGCTATAGTGTTCTTGATGTTGGTGCCTTTGTCTCCCTTGAGATATTCTGAGTGAATTGTTTTCAGCTCTCACTAAAACCCTCCCACCTATTTTGTTTTCAGTGGTACCATGCGTTGTGTGTATATTATCTTTATATTATAGTAAGTTTTGACAATGTGTTCATATTCATACTGTGTATGTTGAGATCTGACACACTGCAGTGAAATAAGCATCTTTGTAATTGAATTGTATCCATAAGTTGAGTTGATTTAGATTTGTTTTTGTATTGCATCTACACGATTTATTTGTATAATTCATTTGTCTTTTTATGTGCATCTTTGACTGAATATTCAGACACCCTTATTTTCTGAATAGCATTCTGATCGTGGCAAGCACCACCCCACTCACACCCAGATGATGCCTCTGATGAGACCATACTTTACATTTCCAATCAACACAGATATTTTTACATTTTACATTTTAAGACATAGGCCAACATCACTTTAAAGTAAAATTCATTCTGAAGGATTTTCATTCGAAATTCTCAGAGCTCAGTTCATTATCTACAAATAATTGATAACAATAGTCATAGTAACATCTTATGATTTCTTTTCTAGAGAAATAATTCATTTTTGTTCAGCTATCACTGTAACTTCAACAACACAGCCTATAGATGTATCACTGCTATACAAATATCAGTCTATGTTTCATTGACAAATTATATTTGTTTGTTTTTCTCAATCCCTTCTACTTGTTCAGCAGTTCTGCAAGGAAGATTAAAGAGGTACTAGCAGCATGTCTGAAAAAGTGAGGCAACTCCCATTTACTTTTAGTAGCCAAAAATGTCTGCTTTCCAACTTCATGAGTGCAGAACCTATAAAAAGAACTTTGCATTGCCTCCCTCTCCCCACCCCCTCTACAGAAAAAAGTCTCTAAAAGTATGTTTTAACATGTCAGTATATAGTGCTATTAAGCATTTAGACATTAGTCTTTATACAAATAAATTTACAAAATACATCTCTGTCTGCTGCCTCTGTCTCTATCTGTCTGTCCCTCTCTTCCTTCCTCTCTCACTCCCTCTCACCTCACAAAGTATCTTTGATTCCTGGTTAAGCTAAAAGATTCTAAAACCTACCTGCTTTGATAGTTTCTCCCACGTTTTCTTGAGCCGGTAAACGGAGCTATTTACAAATGCAGCACAGATCTGGAGAACCCCATTGTAGTTGTGCATGCATCTGCAAATATCTGCAATGGCTGCCCATTTCTCAATGCAAGCTATCCTATCTTGCATATTAGATCTACCAACAATCTCTGATACAACCAGTCTGCTAACCTATGAATTGAATGAATACAGAAAGCCATAATTGATGGTAATTATACAGATAATTGTCCTGTATGCTGCATTAATTGAAAATAAAGGTATATGTGACTTCTTCAACCAATCACTGAATTTAGCACAATGTAGATGATAAAATAGACAATTCATAAAATGAAAATTCCTTTGCAGGGGTTAATTACAATGATGACATTTTGGATCTCACAAAGGTCAAGCGCAATTTTAAATGTTTACATGATAATTTTGTTTTTCCTGATCAACAGTAAAACTGATCTTATGCTTATCCTTACCTCATTAAATCTTTTACTAACTAATAACACATGTTGAGCTTTATGGCTTTTATTTGGTTTCATCCAGGCCTGACTCAACAATTCTCTGAAATACAAAGAAAATATTGTAAATAAATGTACAAAATGATTCTAAGACTATACAATAAAACAGAAAGAAACTTAAAATATGCTATTATTTTTTCACCCTTCCGAACTTCATTTCATGACAATCAAATTTGTTATTGTTGTAATGAAGCACTTCAGGACTTGAAGTTTGAGCTTTTACTTTCAATGTGATTTTATTATTTTGTAGTACTGAAGCACTTCAGGACAAGAAATTTGAGCCTTGATTTTCGATCTGATTTGTTATTTTGTGGAACTAAAGCATTTCAAGACAATGAATTTGAGCCTTTATTTTCAATTGATTTGTTATTTTGTGGTACTGAAGCACTTCAGGACAAGAAATGTGAGCCTATATTTTCAGCCTGATTAGTTATTTGCGGTACTGAAGCACTTTAGGACATGAAATTTGAGCCTTCATCTTCAATCTGATTTGTATTTTTAAATTTCAATCTGGTTTGTTCCTTTGTGCGACTGAAGCACTTCAGGACAAAATAATTGAGCCTTTAATTTCAATTGATTTGTTCTTTTGCAATACTGAAGCACTTCAGGACAAGAAATCTGAGTGTTTATTTTCAATCTGGTTTGTTATTTTATGGAACTGAAGCACTTCAGGACAAGAAATTTGAGCCTTTATTTTCAATCTGATTTGTTATTTTGTGGAATTGAAGCACTTCAGGACTTGAAGTGTGAGCCTTTATTTTCAATCTGATTTGTTACTTGTGGAATTGAAGCACTTTAGGACTTGAAGTTTGAGCCTTTATTTTCAATCTTATTCATTATTGTGTGTTATTGAAGCACTTCAGGACAAGAAATTTCAGCCTTAATTTTCAATCTGATTTGTTATTCCGTGGTACTGAAGCATTTCAGGGCAAAAAATTTGAGCCTTTCTTTTTCAATCTGATTTTTTTTTTTTTTTTTTTTAAACTTAAGTAT